>JAJOZX010002620.1:427500-648183 GCA_023014485.1 Bathynomus jamesi | reverse complement strand
ATGGACTCTCCGTAGATGTATAGTTGGAGGTAGGACGTACTGATAGAATGAGAAGTTAAGAGATTTGGATAGTGAAAACGTTAGACAAGTTAAAGAAGAAGACAACATTAAAAGGTGGAGTGATGGTGTATTTTTAAATGAAGTATGGAATGGGAAGCGATGGAAATGGCGAGAGGGTGGGTGTGTATAGTAGTGCATAAATGTTTAAGTTTAAACATCAGCGGGGAAGCTGCTGCCTCCTTGTATGAAGATAACAGTCGGATACTGGAGGCGGCGCCTGTAATGAAGCTTCTGTGGTGATATAAATCAAGGAACCAAAAGGCAGCCCACGTCGAATACCAGAAATAAGAGCTGTGATAATAATAGACTATATATATATATATATATATATACACGATGATGTAGTTTAATAAAAAATGAGTTCAGAAGTGAGTTTTGTGGTGTATGCGATGATATGAAGAGCTAAAAGGTAGTGTGATGCGCGAAACCTAAATCCTTATATTGTTTCCAGAGAAGTTATGCTATTTTTATGACAACATATTTAAATGGTTCAACTGACCATAAATCAGTTAATTCAACCAAGTACTTTTTCTGTCAAAGGTACGGGGCGAAGTGAGAAATGTGCGCAGTAGCAGTGAAACAGATCTTTAGACGAGGGTATTACGATGAACGTGGCGCGCGCGTGCACAAAAAAAAATTGGTTGTAACTAACAAAATACATATTTAATCATCTACCAACCATTATAAATACCCATATACCCATGCAATGATCCCACTAACCATGTTTATTTTTCAGGTAGAGCAAACCTTAATGGTTACTGCAGACATGTATTGCAGACATGGTTGGATAAACAATTTAAAATGGGCGTGTAACCATATGTATTATTGCTGAGGTAACCGAGTTTTTTTTTTAACCCTGTGCAGGGATATAGTTTTACTTTGAAGTCTTACACAATTTCACTTTTGACGTATGGGTATAGGAGACATTTGTTTGGCATGCAAGCGAGCGATCGTCAAGAGCAATTTTAGAATGATGGATGAAGAAAGTTTGATCGAATGAAAAATGGGAAGCCTTAAATGAAAGGAACATTTAATTTACAGATATGACTTGCTTCAAACTGTAACACTGTAAATGCAAGTTCACCGTGTGTGTATATATATATATATATATCTCTATCAGAGATGGGAAATCGGATCGGATTCGAATCGATAATCGGAATTAATCGATATTTTTTGAGAAATCTGAATCGAAAAACGGGCGCGGATCTGAATCGAAATTTTGATCCGAATCGAAAAGAAACGATGAATCCGAATTCGAATTCAAATCGATAAAAAATACGGATCCGGATTTTAAAAATTTGGTTATAACTTATAAATAACTATAAGGCTTATTAACGTTTCCGGTTTCACCACAGGTAAAGACTGACCTTTCCGAGAATCTGTTTGCTCGGACAAAAATCATACTAATCCTATACTCCATCCATTAAGGTGCTAATCCTAATCCTTAAATTTTGGTATTGTCCGAGAGTGACAATTTCACACGCTCCTCAAAGAAATAACCTTTTGCCTTCGAACATTGAAAATATCTTAGTTGTCAGGGCTAATTTTAATTTGTAAATTTGTATCTACACAGTGGATATATTTCTTAAAGTATTATTATCATATTTTAATTTTTATGTATGCTATAATTAATATTTCTTGTATATATGAGCCTTAATTGTTTAATAAATTAGCTTATATGAATGATTTTTTTTTGCACCTTATTAAGAGTAAATCTAAAGTTATTACTTAGATCGTTAATAGACTGAGAATTATCTGTATTATTTATTAAAAATGAAACTTATTAATAATAGCCACCCCTTGACTAAAACAACGATGATAGGTATAATTTTATTAAATGAACTCATAAAATCAAGAAAAATTAGGCCTGGATCCGAATCTGATTCGAATCGGATCGAAATCGAAAAAGAAATAATCCGAATCGGAAAAAAATTCGAATCGATAAAAACCGAAAAATTTGAATCCGAATTCGAATCTATATTTCTAATTGCGTGAAAATCGGATTCGAATTTGAATCGAAAAAGATTTCGATTTCCCATCCCTGATATATATATATATATTTTTTTATTTTTTATTTTTTTTTGTAACTATTTTGTTGTTACAAATGACGGTTATAAATTACAGTTATAAATTACAGTTTCAAATATGAATTACAGAAAATATTGATGTGAACTCAATTTAGTGGTGATATTTTTTTAGGAGTTTAAACAATCCCGTTATTTTAGTAGGTTTACACAGCTGTTAAAACAATATCCTTAAACGTGACTGTAAAGTCTCATAATACAGTATCTACTATTTTAATAGTATATAATAGCTGTTCAAACAGCGATTGTAATCTCAAATTTTACAGTACCAATATATTTACTAATTTTACACTGTTATTTTGAAAGCAAACTGTAAATTTTACAATCATGCTTTTGTTGTTACTTTAAGTGTAAAAGAAAGTTGTTTACTGAATTACTGTAATCAGTGTATTTACAGTAGCCGTTAATGCACCGAGTTACTAATGTTAATTTAAAAACAAACCACAAATATTCATATTTACAAGGTCAGTTATTTTAATAACATATGACAGTTCTTAAAGCAGGGGCCGTACCCCGCGCCTTTACAGTAACAGCTGACTCAGCAGCCTATTACTGTTAAGAGAATATTTTGTATATTTTCACAGCGCAAATTGAATAGACTCTTAAATAATACACATTTTCAGCGTATTACAAAGGATTCTGTAATAACGTATCTTACCGCTGCTATTAATTTTACACTGACGCGAATTCATAAGGTATTGTCGATTCCCAGCGAGAAATGGGGCGTTTAGTAAACCTCATAAAATCTTATAAAGCCCCAATAAAACGTTTATTGACGTTTGGTACACGTTCCATTTCTTGTTGGGTTGCCAAAGTTGGGATATCACTGGGCATATCTAACCAGTGTATACAGACTTGCCCAACTTCTTGGGTATCTTTCATGCTATTTTCTTTATTTTAAGAAATTATAATTAAATATATAAATGAAAAAAAGGTCAAATTTGAAATTAAAAAAAAAATTTGGGTATGAATTTTTTTATTTGTTGTAGCTCTCAGTGGACCTCACGAACTAAGTCGTGGCAATGTCGCCACACCGCCTTCCGTAGATCAACAAAGTTAAGCGACATTGGGTTTCGTGAGTATTTGGATGAGAGACTGTCCCCCGCGTCTGCATGATCTAGCGACCCGTGGTTGAATACCACGTAAAGCTGTTGGTCCCCTCCGTGACATGACCTTCGCATTTAAGGAGGAGGTTAAAGAACTCCAAAAACACACTGCATTGGACGCATTGGACACTCGCGCATCCCGTTTTCTACGCTTACCCCAAACTTATCTAATTTAAAAACTATGATAAATTTAGTTTGAGAACCTGTCTTAACCGATTTACAGGAGGAACATTACAGTCTCATCGATGATCTGATATTGGTTCTATTCAAACGTCAAACGCAATTATTTTTGCTTTTACAGAAACTGGCTGGCTGGTGAAATATTTTTCAACAATCTCGTTCGAAATTACAGTATATTACGGTTATATCGGAAACTAACTGGTTAAAATGATAGTACTTGACTGCTGTTGCAATTACAGTAACAGTAAATACTCATCGTACTGCATGGTACAGTTAAATTAACAGTAATAAGGCCAGTTTTATGAAGCAAAATAGAAGTAAATTTACAGAATTTATAGGAATAAATTTAGAAAAAAGTCACTTAATATTTTTCTTCAATATGGAATTAGATCTTAAATAAACGAGATATTGTACACACACACACACACACACACACTATATATATCGAAAGAAAAGGGAGGTATGATTTAGCGTTGAAAGTGGTACTTTTGTCATTCCACGAAAGCAAACGAGAAAGCAAGCAAGCAATCCGGTTTCCACGAAGTGTTCGAAGATCCCCACGAGAATGAAGGTGGTGTTCGAAACCGTTTCTCTGACGCATTATTAAGTGATTATACATTAAACTGCATTAAAACCGTAATTAAGACATTAAAACATACCGTTATTAACTCTCTCTCTCTCTCATTATATATATATATATATACAGTATATATATATATATATATATATATATATACAGTATATATATATATATATATATATATACACAGGAGTATGTATTAAAGGTTTAAATATTACATAATTTTTACATTCTCTGTCACCTTTAGAGAAATAATTACATCTGACTCATAATTTCAGGCAATATGGAGACAAAGATGTAATTTATAGTCCCCCCTCCAAAAAAATGGTAAAAAAAAAAATGGTGTAATTTGTAACTTTTACCTTTAAAAAAAAGACGTTTATAAAGTTAAATCATATATGGTGAAAATTCTCTCTCTCTCTCTCACATATATATATATATATATATATATATATATATATATATATATATATATATATATATATATATATATATATATATATATATATATATACCAGTTCTTAAAGTACAGTATCTTTTGCTGTACTTTTTGACTACTGCTAATCAATACTTGTACCAATAACAATCAATGAATACAATACGAAATTTATCACAATGAAGTTCAACGTCTCAGTTGATTAAGGTAATTGTTCCCTTACTTATCATTTAAAAATGAGCCTTAAGCTTGCCTTAAGGCGCTCGGCTTCGTTTCATCATTACTGGGGACTTGGACAATATATATACTGTATATATATATATATATATAGATATATATATATATTATATATATATATATATATATATATACATATATATATATATATATATATATATAATATATATAACAGTGTTTACGATTAGGTCTCAGACAAAGTACGGGCTTCACGCTAGTATTGCAAAGCACCACTCCGCCCATATTGCCATTTAAGGTACGAGCAACTCGCCTCATCATTGCCAAGTATGTGGAGGATCAATGTACAAATGAGGCTTTAGTATAAGTGCTTGATCACCTTCGGAAAGAACAGTACCTTAAATTATCACACTGAGGATAAGTAACCCAGTCCATAATATATACAGGGTGATAATATATATAGGGTAAAATATACAGGGTGATCCCCCCTCCCAACAAATAAAAAAAGGGATTTTGAAAAAAATTATATTTATTATCCAAGTTATTTCTGGAAACAATTTTTTTTTTTTTTGGATCACCCTTTATAACAAAGTTCCTCTCCACAGTGTTCATAAAAACGCCGTCAAATACCCCAAAAACAGAATTACCTGAACTGGATATCAAACGCCACATTTGCCTCGCGTAAAATACTTTCCAATAAAGCTTCCTTCTCTTTTCAAACATGATTTTTACTTCTCTGAAACGGGGCATTGGGTCTTCGGGTACATCCATTCTCAATACAGTTTTCTCGTCAGTCAGTGGTTTGAAAGAAGAGTTTGCCAAGGATAATTCTATTCAATTTGGATAACCGTTCTTTCATCTCGTTTTTAGTTAACTTTTTCCTCTTTCAGATTCGTTCTTCGCGTTAAAATGGTGAAATTCTATACTTACCTTTCATTAAAATGTGAATTTTTGCCCATATATATATATATATATATATATATATATATATACTGTATATGATACAACTCAGAATGGTTCCCTGAGAAACTTTTATGTTACACACAGACTGTGAATGGAAAAAGGAACTCTTCTGGGAAAATTAAATCCATTATAGTTCGAATAAGTATGCTAAATGACACACACACATATAATATATATATATATATATATATATATATATATATATATATATATATATATATATATATATATATATATATATTTATTTGATGGTTACCCTGGTCTAAAGTCAGGCTTGTCATTCCCACCTGGCACCCACAGCTTACCCTTGAATCCGAATCACAACTTGCTAAGGAAATTTGAAATAAAGTTGGAGCCGGAACTCGATTGTACAACCTCCAGCTTAGCAGACCATCATTTTAACTACTAATATATATATATATATTTTAACTCTTTGACCCCAATTTCATACCTACAATAACGACCAGCAACGCATTATTTGAGGTAACCCGTACTCATCGTGATCAAAGGGTTAATTAAATATTGTTACGCGTAATTCTTGCGTAGCAAATCCATATTTTGTTAGTGAAGTTACGTGTAACTTTACTAACCGTAACTTCCCCCCACCCCGTAACGATGCCGTAAATTTTTTATGAGAGAGAGAGAGAGAGAGAGAGAGAGAGAGAGAGAGAGAGAGAGAGAGGATAAACCAATATATGTTTTCCCTTTAAGGGATTGGGGCATAAAATTGCTTCATTAAAGCATCACAAAAAGGGATAAATAATAATACCCCAAAAATGTTAAAATTATGATACAAATTAACTCATTTTCTAAATCAATGAATGCCGCTACCGTAAAAATGTTAAAATTCAGCGACATTTGAGTTAATTAAACTCTGTTATTACCCTACAAACATTGTTAATTCTTTAAGACCTTTTTATTTTAACGCCTGTAGAAGGAAAATTAAGTCTCCAGAAAGAAGTAGTTTGTACGAATTAAATATATAACACGGTCAGAAGCATAAAAGAGTTCTTTGATTAACGCTTATACCTACATTCAAATTCTTTTCAAAGCATTTTTTAAGCATACCTCTTTTGAAAGCGTTTTTCTGTTACGTCGAAAGAATTTAAAAAATACTTTTACATCAGAAAATGCTGTATAAAGTCTTAGAAGCGACTTCAGTCAAGCATTTTGTTTTTAGTTCTTAAAGAATTATTTACGTTTTGGGGTTAATTTCACTGTTTTTCTATAATAAATAAGGTAAATGCCATTAATTTTGCCTAAAAAGCCCCCATGCTTTCAAAGGCATATTCTGATGAGTGCTGTAAATATATTAATGTCATATCAAATATCTAAAAATTATAAAACTGTCACTTGTATTATTCTTTTCTAAATAAAAGTTTGAAATTATGTAATTAATTACATTATTAATTGTGTAATTATACAATTAATTACGTAATTATTATTCTTGTTTTTATTGCATTAACTATGAAATCATACCGAATCTCGGATAAAATCCGAGAATTTAATACGGAAGAAAAATATGCTACCGACAAAATAGCTCATTTATATGCAAGATACGATCAGCAAATATACGATCTGCAAATATACGATCTGCAAATATACGATCTGCAAATATACGATCTGCAAATATACGATCTGTAATATGAATTCATCGCCATTCTCATTCCCATCCGCGGTCCGTAAATGGGAATACTCGAAGTAGAAATTCCAAATTTTGGAAAAAGCGTTTTACTGATTTGGGAAAGAGTAAAGAGGGAACATGACGTAATTGCAGGCCCGAAAACCTATCTTACAATGGGAATCCTACAGTGAGAATTGGGATGGATCGATTTCAAAATTGCCTCTTTCGAGATTCTCTCTCGCGTATTTGTCATTTTTGGACAAAAGATAAAATGGGAACAATATTGAAAGGGATCATACCAGTTTTAACACATCTCAATTTTGGCTCTGATTTTTTTTTTTTTTTCTCCTCGTGGCTCACGGTATATTTCATGCTTAGAGGTACTTTCCTTTTCATATTATTAATATTATTATTATTATTATTATTCCTGATTCTGATAAATTTTAAAATATTTTCCTTTCTAAAGAAATTTCGAGTTTAGGATGATCAAAGGATGATGGCCAATTCAACTTTGTTCGAGGGAAGTCGATTCGTTAACAAAAACACAAACTCAAAATGACTCGTGCGTTGTAAGTAGCTCATACTGAGGCATTACAAGTTACTCGTACTCTATTTTATTTGTATGAGCCATTTAGACATTTAATAACTCGTGGAAAATAACTCAAAACTCCTGAAACAGGAATCCATTTTTGATGTGTGCGATATATTTAGTAAATAAATAGTCTTTTTATTACTAAGTTAAGCGTGGATCAAGTGTCTTATCGACATGCTGTTTCGCGCTGGTACAATAGCTCCTCTTCAGCAACTTCCTAATTGAGAGCAGTAAGATCTTCAACGAAAATGCATCCATCGATGATTGTCGACTGATAAAACAGATTCTTGCCCAGTCTTTGTGTGTGTGTATATATATATATATATATAATGCCTATATATTTGCATTTAGATAAGGCTATAAATACGCAACTAATTCTATAATTCAGAGGTACTCGGAATACTTCTGAACATTAATGGGGTATCTGGGTATGAAGGCGAACCGCAAGGCACGCTGGCCGATCACAAAGGATGATAGAACGAAGCAGAAATAAATACAATGTAAATACATAGTGATGATTGTCAGAAAAGCACAGAAGGAGAACCGCACACATCGAGATATGAAAGTCTAAAAGTAAATAACAGACTTAGAACTTTTATTTTTGTTTATAAATTTGAATAAATTCTTTTTTTTTAAATCATCATTTTTCATCTGATAAAAATATATCATCGCTTAAGGGCGTTGGTACACGTTTACGAAGGGTATATATATATATATATATACACACACAGCCCTTCTCCTTCGAAGAGAAGGCGTGCCCTTAACAACATGTTATAACATGTTTACGCAGTTTTGTATCGAAGGTAAAATAAGTGGGGATTCAAATGAAATTTATCAACAATATGATATAGTTAAAAGAAACGATACACTCTTTATTTCGAGCTTGATAAGGACAGTTATGGTTTCGGCGAAACGATCGATGAAAGCAAATACAATAAAAATCAAAGACTCCTTTTCAGTTTGACTTAACTTTTCGTACATAAGAATTTAATATACTAAAACCTTCTCGCTCTCATATATATATATATATATATATATATATATATATATATATATATATATATATATATATATATAGTATATAAAATAATTCGGAGTGAAATATATTTTGTAAACAATTTCGAAGCTTGAAGCAAATTGGTTCAAACTCTAAATAAGGTTTGAGAGGAAGTAATTTTGAGTTTTTAAGATGAAAGTCTAAAGTTATCCCCAAAGGTGTTGAAAGTGTTTTGATGACTTATGTAATCACTGGACGGAGACGCAAACCATACAGTAAAACACACACACACACACACACACTCTCCGCATAAGCGGTGTACTCACTTTCTTGGATCCATTTATCTGAAAAGTGTATTAACCGAGCCTAATTTAACCTCGCGTAACCTTAATGCATTGAAACGAGAAGGGCGTGATAAGGTGTTTCAGACGCAAATGAGGGCTCGAAGGATGTTTTCTGTTAAATCATTAAATAGTGAGTTACTCGCAAATCTAATCTAACTTAATTTAACCAAACTTTAACTAACCTGACCTTATCTAACCTAACCAGACTCAACATCATATCTTTTTTCCAACAATAAAAATGTTTCTGGATTTTTATATAAATTTCTTAATCTTCCGAGGTACCAAAAGTATTACCTCACAAAAAGAAAATTGCCCCACTGCATCTGCGAATTATCATACACTGTACTTTACTTATGCTCAGTTGTCTACGCGCGCGCGCGCGCACACACTACGAAATTCATGAATATGGAAATACACACAAACGAGCATGCAGACACACACACACACATATATATATTATATACACAATTATACATACATACATACATGTATGTATACAAAATTAACGACTTCCATTCTGCTCTTGGTAATGTCTGATCTGACCTATATCCAGATCTAATCTAACTTAACCTGTAATTTAACCTGGCATACCTATAACAAAGAGACCTCTGTCTCCTAAATTCCCTATATTGTAATTATTTCCAAAAGTAATATATATATAATATATATATTATATATATATATATATATATTCCAAAAAGACCCAATTTTTATTTGCCCGTTATTTCATAATGGATGTATATTTTATTATTGGGGGTTTTTTATTCAGCATATATCCATATGTATATACCTATACATTTTCTAGTGGCTGAACCCTCAAACCGTAATATAGCGCTTGCAGCTGGAACATAAAATCAAGATCATCAAATGATTTGTTGTGACAAATTCTGATAGAAAGACAATATCCTAAACTGTTAGAAAATTTCAAACTAAAGGAAATGTAAGCAATCAACATGAGGGTAATAGTGGTAGGCGACGATCCACAAGAACTGTGCAACACGTAAATATGGTTCATGAACTTATTGGGCGTAGTCAATTCGACGTTTGTCAGCAGTAGGAGGTATTTCATGAACATCTGTGCATCGTACACTTCGTACCGAATTAAGCCTTTTTCCCTACAAAATTCATCCACCACAAGCTTTACTGACGAATGTTCAAAAACAAAAACGAATCGCAACATGGATGTTAGCAAAGGCAGAAAAAGATCCTGAGTTTTTGAAAAACACCCACTTCACTGACGAGTGTTATGTACATTTGCCGAATGGAGATTAATAAGCAAAACTTTCGTTAATGGATAAGTCATGCTGGCGCTCCAATAGAGTTGCCACATTGTGTTGTTAAATTCAACATTTGGGTTACTGTTGGGTGGTATGGTGTAGTAGGTCCCTACTTCTTTGAGGATGAAATTGGAATCGTAGTAATGGTAACGCAAAATTCATATCGAAAGATGCTACAAGATTTCTACTTACCACAACTAATCAATTTTTCTCATAGAAGAAATAACTGCATTGCCAAAGATTCACAGTAGTTTCAATAGGATGGAGCACCTCCACACAATGCTTGCGAGACTCGCAACATTTTGAGGAAGCATTTTTTCGGGCGACTAAACTCTCTTCATGAGCCAGCCTCATACTCATCTGACCTCACACCCCCCCCTGACTTTTTTTTTGTGGGGTTACATAAAAAACAGGATCTATTCTACCAAGCCTAAGACACTTGAAGACCTAAAGACCAAAGTCTATGAGGTAATCAGCAACATCCTAGCTAAGCTATTTCCAAAATATGTCAAACATTTGTGTAAGGTTGAATATTGCGTTAGAAAAAAAATTACGAATACATTGAACATATTGTTGAATTAAGGTTAATAAACTCCTATTTTTACGTATCTATGGCGTTGGTCTTTGTGTCTAAATTTCGTTTTTTTAGCTTAGAATATTTACTTAGAAATTTTCTGTGGGACACCTGATATCTTATATATCGTGTTTCCCTTTCTTTTCCCTGTGGTTCTTTGCTTGTAATATATATAAGCAAAGAACCACAGGAAAAGGAAACACGAAGTCCGAGCGCTTTCGTGATATATTCACATCTTGTTCCTAAAGATGTGAATATATCACAAAAGCGCTCGGGCTTTGTGTTTCCTTTTCCTTTTCCCTGTGGTTCTTTGCTTATTAAAAAGATCACGTGTTGCTTTGTGATTTCTTTGTATATATATATATATATGTGTGTGTGTGTGTGTGTGTATATGTATATATAATATACACGAAAGGCCTTGGAATCATTTCTTTTTCCTTGTGGATTTGCATATATATATATATATATATATATATATGCGCGTATTTCTCTTCGACTCTTGAGGATAGCGTATCTAATTTTTGGCACAAAGCGCAACAAATACAAAAGGTTTGAACTCTAAAGAAAGCATCTGCCTGCTTTTGAACTGCGAAACAATGATGACTCGAGAACTTCAGTTTAATTTAACCGTAGTGAACATCATTATAGGAATTAAAAGGAACCGCAAAAAGAACTAAACCACCAAATTACACTCAAAATATATCATGAAAAATATTTACTCCTATTCGCAAAATGTTCACCAGATTCGGTTCAAAACGAGACTGTCGTTAAATGAACACCGGATTCTTAGAGCAACATTTTTACCGAATTCAGATCTAAGTCAGTTTTGAAACACACACACACACACACACATATATATATATATATATAATATATATATATATTATATATATATATATATATATATATATATATATATATATAAGCAAGAGAAAACAAAGACTTCTCGTAACCTTCTACACTCAGAAATATTATCTTCTATTGTATCAAATCACTCAAGAAAGAAGTTTTGTGGACGATTTCTTCTATCTAAAGAAGGTATGTAGTACTAAAAAAGTTATTGTATCATCTGACAAGAAGCTTCGAAAAAAAACTCTTGAATGCACCTCAAATAGAAGTTTTAAGTTCTAAATTTAGAAGGTTTTGTTTTGAGTGAATGTTTCGTTATTTAGAGTTGCGTTACTTTCCTGTACTGTAATATGACACTTTCAGTAGGGGAGGGTTCATAATTGGGGGTGGGGTAACCCCAACAACCGGGGAAAATAAGACCCCCCCCCCCCCGTAGAAAAAGACGGAATCATGGTCACTAAGAATAATAATCTTTGGGGTTGTTTAATTTCTTTCGTAACGACAAAGGTCATATGATGAAAGGGGACATACAGCTTAACGCGGAATCCGATCGAACCACGGGTCACTACATCATCTGAAAGCGCGGGACGGTCATCCATCCAACTACCGAACAGACCCAACGTCGCTTAACTTCACTGATCTAACGGGAAGTGGTGTTTCTACGTGGTCACGCTGTTGTCCAAGAGTCATGGTGTAAATCAATTTAAGAAACTATGCGGACAACGGTCTCTTCACTGTTCCTCTTTATCTCTTCTTTATTTCGTGGCTACATTTTATTTATGATTTTCAGATATGAAGTTCGTTGGTTGTGTTTTTTATTTAGAGTGAGTTGTTGGTGGGGTCTTAAGAGGGGCGAGAAATTGAACTGAGGAATCGAAACTGCATTAAAATTTTTTTGATTTGGCCACAAACTGTAGTGGAATTGGAATTTAAATTGTAGACATTTGACTGGAATTGAATCTGGCACCTAGCTCAGTTATTACTACTATATATATATATATATATATTATATATATATATATATATATAAAACGAAAGCATTAATTTTGATTTGCGTTTCTATTCAAATTCAGTAAACCATTCATTTCTATTTTTCGTCTCGACTTAATGGCCGGGGGGGGAGGGGACCCCTTCCATTTCTATCACAGCTTTATTAAATCTGAGTATTTTTTATGTTCTTCTCGTAAATACAAACACAAACAGATGTCACAAAACAAATCTATCACGCATGATGTCGATAATTAATTTTTTGGGGGGATACGCAAAACTGCCAGATGTCTGAGTAAATTTTTATTTACGTGGATTTTTTCCTCTCACCCGAATTTGAGGTGACCTCCGATACCCATCATTTTTAATACAAAATTTTACGCAAGATGGAGCTAAAAAAAATGTGTATATATATTATATATAATATATATATATATGTTCATGTGTATATGAAATAAATTATTTTACAGGCGAGTTCGTTAAAACTCATGCTGTGACTGAGTTCAGCTATAGAAAATTAAACTCCTTTTTTTTTAAAAAAAAAAAACTCCAGGTGCATGACACAGGTGAAAAAAAAAGGTGAAAAGAGGTGAGAAAATGAGAGGAGATTATAATATCTTTAGCCAGGTCACGTGAGAGTATTTGTGACGTATGTTTGTGACGTTGTGTGACGTATTAGAAAGTTTTTTTTTTTTTTTTTGGTGACTTACACTTGACTTGACAATGACGTCAAATGAATCTTGTGGATTAAATCTATAAGTTGGAAATTTGAGATATGGAAAAACTTTTAATATTTTTATATGTATATTTATGGAGAGAGAGAGAGAGAGAGAGAGAGGAGAGAGAGGAGAGAGAGAGAGAGAGAGAGAGAGAGAGAGAGCCTCAAAGACCTTTCGGTCCACTCGGAAAGGTTCTTATTATTAACCTTTTAATTTTTTAACTGTTCTAGCAATAGTAAAAAACTGAATAGAAAAGCATAAGGCTCTTTTTCCACCCTTCGTTCCCTCCCCGCCAGAGGCCGGTACGGAAAAAGGTTGAAAAAAATACTTTGACCAAGGAAAAGTAGCCGAGAGAGAGAGGTGGAAAAATAGTTTCTTTTCACACATTATATAATATATATATATATAGATTATAATAATATAATATATATATATATATATATATATGACCATTCTGTATTTGAAATGAAACAGGGTATTTCCTTAATAAAAATAAACTCACCTTACACCCCTAGAATTAGGACGTTATAAATTACTGCCTAACAATCTTTTAATTAAGCTCTTACACTCTATCTCGTTATAACGTACATGCGCACCTGTCTCATTATTACAGACAGGTAATAATTACTTTTGAAATGATTAATAACCCATCCACAGGTTCATGCCATTATCAAGCGTTTACGAGCTCGCTCAAAGTTTATTGAAAGATTAAGCATTTTTGTACAATATATCCAAAAATGTATTTTCTTTGTACACACACACACACACACACACACACACATACACACACACACACTATTTACGAGTTACGAGGAAATGACGAAAAAATTGTATGCGATAAAAAAACAACAAAGCGTATAGTGAAAGGATGGCAACCCATAGACACTGTAAAATAACTAGATTGGACGGGCCGTAAAATTACGCTTCTAAATTGAATAAATTGCCATTAGATCCAGGTGTTCCAATTATGTCTGACACGCGAGAAATTTTAAAGTCTTATTGTTCCGCTGACATGGAATCTCTTGCTACTATATATATATATATATATATTTATGAAAGCCAATTGCAAAGACACGGTACATCTTACAATGCAAATGGATGCTTCACTATAAAAATGTTTCTCCCTGTTAGAGAGAGAGAGAGAGAGAGAGAGAGAGAGAGAGAGAGAGAGAGAGAGATATGTAGTTTCCTGAGAGGGTATATTATTGCTATCTTTATCATGTAATTGTACATTGTTAAGCGTCATGACATTACGAGTAAAATATGAGGCTTGGTAAGCAAAAGATTTATATACATTTCTTGAAAAAAATAATTCCCTTTTTTGACTCTTGAATTGAATTAAAAAAAAAAAAAATTAAATCGTTTTTGTTACTAAAATCTGTATATTTCATGAAATATGATTTCACAGGTTTGCTTTTGGGTTGGTACTGATCTTTGTTTTCATTGTTTGCTCGCATAAGCACTGCGCACGAGCCTAGTTTATTATGGAAATTTGAGAAATAGATTTTAGCTGGAGTCTGATTATATTCACTATTTTCTCTTTATTCCAATTTATTCTTTATTTATGTTTGTGTCATAAATGTTTAGGTAATCGCCAAATCGTAAAACTCTCTATCCCACGAACGGCGCAGTAAATAAACTGACACCTTGCTCTCTTTATTCCCGGGACTGGTTTAGTTGAAAGGAAGTATGAAACGGTAAGGTATTGCTCATACTACTTGGCTACCCACATCCTTAAAAGGAAACTTTGGCAAGTGGCCCACGTAGGGGATTATCTCCTCTGGAATGGAATTATTCCTGGGCAATGGGCATTGGGCAAGGGCATTTTATACTCGCAGTGGGGTTGCGAGAGAGCAATAAGGGTAGGTTTTTCTTTTTATACGTCTGCCATCGTGGGTTCTTTAACCCGCCAGTACTAAAATGGATCGCCTGTCCTATCTCCCGCATAAATTATTACGTACACCAGTATGGCTGCGACCATCAGTAATCACGAAGGCTTATCTTCCGCGATATGAGAGATAAATCTCTCTAAATGTTCCACTACAGACTCTATCTCTCTCTCTTTTCCAGAAGCAACGAACCTCATTACAAGGACCACACCCCGACCAATAATAGGATGGAAATCCGTTTTGGATAATAGAGAGATGGGCAGTTAAGTCAACACTGAACTTCAAAGAACTGGACCACGATTTATGTACTGATAAGTTCAAAAATGGCGATCAACTTGTGTTAGTCTTTGGAGATATTAACAAAAGATAAAAATAAAGGAATTTTATAATGTCATGACTCCACACCGGAAATTACAATATTTTAGCAACGCTTTAAGAGTACATCCATTATGTGGGATTTTTATTCTTAACAATCACGAAATTGCCAACCTTCATTGCAATTTTTGTATTATTGTAAAATTACAGTCGTAATTTTACACATTCTGACTGTAAAATAAAAAAAACTTTTACTCTGTATGACGTCATATAGTTTATAGTTAAATTTGTAATTTTATGAATTACGCATACTCACATGCATACGCGCATATGCATATACGCACAGCCAATCTAGCATGTATTACGTCACTTGTGAGACTCCCTGTTAATTAATTTAAATTAACCTAATATACTAGTAATTTTTCAGATATTTCACTACGAAAATCTGTGAAATACCGATATGCTGTATAGGAAATACAGGGTGTCCACAAGCGAACAGTTGACGTTATGCTTGTAATGGCGTTGGTGATACGTTCCTTTAGATGATTTATGTCTCGTATCTTTTCCTGATACACCATGGCCTTCAAGTGCCCCCAAAGATAGAAATCAAAGGGGTGAGATCTGGGGATCTGGGAGGCCACTCCACAGGACCACGCCGACCAATCCAAGCATCCGGAAACTACTGCTGATCCAAATACCGACGCACGTGAAGACCATAATGAGGTGGAGCTCCATCTTGCTGGAAGTAAACTGGGAAGTTACCTTCCTCGTTTAGCAGGGATGGGAAAATCTCTTCTTGCAACATGTTAAGATACCTTTCGGCATTAAGATTTCCACTGACAAAAATTGGTCCAATAATTCTGTCACCCCATATCCCGGCCCACACCATCACTTTACCGGCACCTTGCATCTTCGTCGGACTCAGCCAGTTAGGGTTAGCATTACTCCAATAACGTATGTTTTGCCGATTAACCTCTCCATTGACGTAAAAATTTGCTTCATCAGTAAACAAGATCTTACAACGCATATTCTTAGGGTATCTGAAACATAAAAACAAACGTTTAAATTTTCCTATGTATGGAAACTTACGGCCCACCCTGTATGTATATATATATATATATATGGTATATATACACACACAGGGTGATTGAAAAGTCAGGTTACATAGGGCTTTTCTGTTTCTTTGCAGGTAAATGAGTTATGAGATGTTATCGAAGGAGGAGCGCATTGATGTGATATTCCTAGCTGGCTGCACAAGTGTATTGCCGTTAACGGTGGCCATATCGAACATGTGATGTGACTATTCCCCTGTATCATTACATAATACAGTATATCCCTACGTAACGACTTTTGAATCACCCTGTATATATGGGATGATGATGAATTAAATAAATGTATTTGAATTAAATAAAAATAAATAGTCCAACTTCACAATTATTTACGTCATTGTAAATTGTAAAACCAATGGATTTATTTTATTATTAATGAAACTTAGTCAATTCAATGAAATTCAATGATGATGATGTCTGTTCTATGTTCGTTTATACACGAATAAACGTCTAGGGTTATCTGCACCAAATTTAATATACATATTAAGGGAGAACCAGGGAAGGTTTAAGTAACACACCCACCCTTCCCAGTCCTCCACCCGAAGGATCTGTTATAGAGGGCTTTGCTGAGCTAGGCGCAGCTGGCGTTCTAATATATATATATATATATGTCTGGTGTGTGTGTGTGAAAGGACTTTTTGATACAAAAAAATACCATTTCATTTGGAAAACATGAACCCACTCGGGCTTATATAATAAACGAAACTGCTTTAAATACTACATAAAATAATAAAAAAGTTAATAATAACTGTATCAGACGATCAAACACCATAAAACAGTTAATTCTTACCAATGTATCTGAATTCTAAATGAGAAAAAGATAAATTGGATTGTAAAATGACCCTTCACCCTAATTAGAATAATTTTGATCGTATTCTACAAATACAAAATAATAGAAAAAAGATCTTTAAATAGATCTACAATAGATATATTATATTCAGTGCCCCTGTGGCCTAATGGATAAGGCATTGGCCTCCTAAGCCAGGGATTGCGGGTTCGAGTCCCGCCAGGGGTTAGAATGTTCTAATATTTTTTTTATATAAATTACTTTTATATTTTTGTAAAAGTGTTAGGAACAGCGCATTATTACATTATTATTATTATTATTACCTACGCTGTAGGTAATGAAAGTAGATTTTTAAATTATATTTCTCCAGGTTTTATTGTCATCTGCTAAACTGTTTACTCAAGATTTAACCTCTTCTGCGCAGAGGTTCGCGCATCTCGTGATCCATGAACGATTCATTCTGGTTAAATAAATATTTTGGGAGAATTAAGTTGTTTTAATATTTTTTTTGTTTAATTTCCTTCCATTATATTATTTATATAAAAAGTAATACTGTTTAGTTTAATATTTTATGTCTGTTTGAAAGATAAATAAGGAGAATGAGAAGTAAATTTCTATATATTTTAGTAAAAATAACACCGAACGAAAATAAAAATTCGAACGAAGTATAATGAAAAACACTTTCAGATACAAAAGAAATAATTAAGAACTGAAATTATTTTAAAATAAATAAATAACGAAATAAATAAATAAATAAAAGAATTTGTACAGAAAAGAAAAATTATCGTCCATATATATATATACACCTATATTATTCTCCAAGCCCAGTATAATTACCACAAGAGAGAGAGAGATGAATAAAATACAGTAATTTAAAAAGTATAGAAAACGCTTGAAAACAGAAACACAAAAATAAGGGTGAAAAAAAAGACCCCCCAACCCCTCAAAGTTTTTCTCTCTGGTTTATCTGTGCACCTGTGATCCAGCAAATTATTATACTCTACTGACCTTGTGACAATTGAAATTTATACTTTTTAATACGAATGTATTTATAAATATTTAAATTTGAGGCATTTCTTTAACTTTAATCGACGTACAATTTGCATACTGACTCTTGGTCTTTCATAGCTAAGGAATATCAGAAGGGTAAAATTTTAATAAATCTAGTAGCAAGTTAACTGTATGAATTTTACACACACACACACAGTGTATTATGGAAAACTAACTGACTTTCTTTCTAAATGGAACGAGCAAAATAATTTTTTTCTAAAATACAAGTAAAAGTAATGTGGATATTAAAGCTAGAAATTCTTTGTTTTAAAGTCATAAAATAAACATGAAATTTTGATATTTTTTTATATTTATTTAATAATTTTTTGTACATATTTACATAAACAAACATTTTTGTGCTGTATAATTTTGTATACACACACGCATATATATATATATATATATATATATATATATACACACACGCACGATTTACAATAGCAGACATAAATAAATGAACATTTTTAAAAATTATATTAGTTCACCTTATCAAAATAAGTATGCCACAATAATTAAAGTTCTAAAAAATAAATATTACATGCGGCCTCACTCATATATTGTATGTGTATATGTGTATATATAATATATATATAATATATATACATACATACATATAGTCAAGGGAGGACCACCAAATTACTGCCTAAATAACTATTCTTTCCTAGTTTTAATAAATTATTTTAATTAGTTTCAGTTATTTGGGTTAATTTAACACGAAACTATTAATTAACGTCGAATTAAGTTAATAATTAGATAATTTATTGAACATGTGCCTCTATATGAGTTACAAAATCCTTCACCTAAACGCGCTCGGGTCAAGGGGGAAACGAAGATCCCTTCTAGGGTATTTTGTTACTCCTTTTAGGGGGATTTTAGTTCGCTTTAATACGATTTTTATTTTTTTATTTTTTATTTGCCTGTTACGGATGTTTTAGTTTGGTTCAGATACGAAATTTATTATGTTATGTATGTGTGTTATTATATATATATATATATAATATATATATATATATATATATTGCAAAGATAACTGATGAATTTAAATTCCACAGTTAACGACATGATAAAGATATCGAAGTCAATAAATTATGTTCTGGCAACTCGTCACATTTGCCCCGCCCCTTTTTTAGACTGGCTTTTGACATGTTATTATATGTTTATTGGAAATCATGTAAAGGAGTTGAAAATAGGACATTTTGCCTAATCTTGCAACATTACAGTCTGAAAGTTTAATTCTCATCATGGCTGAAGGAATGTGATGCTAAACTTATGTATTTCTTTTAGTAGGTACTGCTGAATTAAGATCAACGTTCAATTGCAAATATTTTGCTTTACATATGGTAGATATTTAGGTCCTATATTCCCCAAAATTTGTGGTTCTTAAGCTATAAATTATGATAAAATATCATGAATATTTACATACATCCGTCTTGATACGAAGTTTCAGCCCCACACTGACAATTGGGAGTTGACACAGTGCTTATTAAATAAGTACAACAAAATATGGTGAAAATAATTAATTTATTATATGTTGTCTTAAACATATGTTAACTGAAGTAAGAATAAAGTTAAATTTCATTGCAGTCGAAATAATTTCAGAGATCTGAAATCTTTAATTCAAGTATAAAATAAACCAGAAGAAATAAGATTTAAACATATGAACATCTCTTTCACATAGTTATTACTGAAGTTCTGAAGTATCTCAATCAATTCCATGCAGTGAAATCAGTCAAAAGTGGTCAGACAGACTAATTTCAGAAAGGATTCAAAGGTTACGGGTATCCCAGAGCTTTAGAGCTTTTGCATTGATTGGTTGATTTGTTGAAAGTCCATTTTGTACCAGAGAGAGTGAGGGGGAGGGAGAAATAAGGTCCCTTGTCATTTGGAGGCCCCAACAGTCAGGCCAGAGAAAATGTATTCAGCAGGAGTACCACTGTTCATTACGGAACTGACCCGCAAGTCAAAACACGTTCTACGAAGCAGATATTGCAAAAAATGGAACTTTTTCACTCTTAAATAAGTGATTTAAACGTTTGAAAAGCAAAAGAATTAAACTTTTATTCAGTAATAATAATAACAATGACATATACACCATTAAATTCTTATATAGTAACACACACACACACACACACATTATATATATATATATATATATATATATATATATATATATATATATACAGGGTGAGTCAAAAGTAGCGCCCGATTTCTGTCAGTTGAGTGTTTGTTTGCCATTTGTATTACAGTGTACAAGAAGGTAGAAATAAATGAATGACATGTTTATCTAACCATTTATTCGGGGGAAAATTATTACAGAACTGTACCAAGCTGTTTTACTTGCAATTTTCAAAGTGCCCTCCCTCGTGATCGATGCACAATTGCAATTGCAAAAAACAGAAATCGGGCACTACTTTTGACTCACCCTGTATATATATATATATATAATATATATATCTTGTTAACCTTGGTTTGCTTCCGCTCCAATTGTTACTCTGACAAAGGTCAAACTTGTTGCTCTACCATAGACCCACAGCTTAACGTGGAATCCAAACCACGACCCACCACGGGTGGTCAGAAATTACAAAAACCTCGCCGGGCTCGATCTCACGACCTCCCGATCAACAGCTCATCTTCCTAATCGCTAGAGTACCTAGGATACCAATTTATCTACCAATCAACTTTTTTTGTATGGAAGGATGAACAGCTGGGTGAACTGAGCGCCACCTGTACTGCCAGGAATCGAACTACGGGTCGGTGGATGCGTTGTCAGTAATGCTACCCACTATATATATATATATATATATATATATATATATATATATAATATATGGATGCAAAGAAATCACAAAGCAACACGTGATCTTTTTAATAAACAAAGAACCACAGGGAAAAGGAAACATGAAGTCCGAGCGCTTTCGTGATATATTCACATCTTCAGGGACAAGAGAGAAATTTCTCTCTTGTCCCTGAAGATGTGAATATATCACGAAAGCGCTCGGACTTCGTGTTTACTTTTCCTTTTCCCTGTGGTTTTTTGCTTATATATATATATATATCTTTTAATTTTATGCAATGGATTAGTCATTGAATCTTAAGGAATGTTTTTATGACCCTGTAAAGCACTTATCATTACTACTATATTACTATGCGAATAATTTAAATACATGGACATTTATAATATGATAATGAACTCCCGTTGCTATGACAACCTATAAATAAGTCTTCCTCATGTTAATGACTCAAAAACATGAATTCAATTTGTTCAGTGTAACAGTAATATGTAAATTGTGGCATATATATATATATATATATATATATATATATATATATAGGGTGAACCAAATGTAGGTGGACAGTAAATGATAACGTTTATTTTGAGAATACATATTTAATTTTTTTGTATACTATAATACAAAATAAAATTTAAATAAATTTAGTTATAATATTTAATATAATATAACACAAACACCATAGTTATAATGAACACCATAGTTATAATATAATATAACACAAACCGTATTCAACCTACTGTCCACCTACTTTTGGTTCACCGTGTATATATATATATATATCTATATATATATATATTATATATATATATATATATATATATATATATATAAGGGTGGGCCAAAGTCACGAGACACGTTTGACTGTGTATAGGTTTGCACCGCAGCAACTGCACCTATTATATACAACCCGATATTCAGACCGATTTCGCGACTTTTTGAACGAAAAGTTTCCTGGTCGATGGATCATGGAGGACGTTTGCCAAATGATTGGCAAGCACGGTCTCCGGATTAGACTCCGGCTGACATTTTTTTTTATGCGGTAGTGTCAACAAAAATGTGTATGCGACAAAACCTCAGACTCTTCCAGCACTCAAGGATTCTATCGTTGCTGCAATGCAGACTTGGCAGTGGAGTTTGCCAATGAGTTTGCCAATCAGTATCAGTAGAACGGCAGTAATGTACAAAGACTTGAACGGTGAACGCTTTGAGTGTTTTTTTTTTTTGTGAAGAACTTTGTTAAAAATAATTAAAAACATGCGTTTTATTATAAAATTTCTAATTTCATTCTTTTTTAGTTAAAATTTTACTATGGGAATCTAATGCAAGTTTCTTTACTTTTGGCCCACCCTCAATATATATTTGTTCTTACTCTATCGAAAATTTATATTTATATATTTCTACCTAAATTCATCTTTAAATTTTATATATATATATATATATATATCGTGAAGGGGATTTCCAATTAATGTCAAAATTTCCCACGAAAATAATGAGAAGAAAAATTAACACGATGAAAAATAGCTGTAATACAAGCATGTAAATAATCTTATTATATGCGTGTATGTGTATATATATATATATATATGTGTGTGTGTGTGTGTGTGTGTGAAAAGAATTAAGAAGTTAATTTGTACATTCCGACAGTAACTATATTGTTTAAAGAGAATCTTTTTGTTTTATTACATAATTGAGAGGTCATATTATTTACCACTGACACACTTATAGGTCAGGTATTTGCATAAAGAAAGAAGCCTTTCTCGGTAACTATGGTAACCTAACAGCTTCCCGCCTCCACTTTCTATTAAAGTATAAAAATAAGCGAGGAAAAACCGAAGCATTTTTCAAGGGGGAGACAACGTCAGTTATCCAAGAACAAAATATTTTATGGTGTTTTGCTTTGAGGCGTCTAAACAATATAAATTTAGATAATATTTGTTACGGTAAGTGAACAATTGTTCATTTAAAAGAAAATGGAAAAGTTGACTTCCATTTTCCATTAGTGTTGTTGTTGTCGTTACAGAGATGTAAAATTATCGATTTGGTCATTCTTATCCAATGGTGTCTAGTTCTCTATTCACTTCTATATAAAGTCCTATGGAATCCTGTCCCTAATTTAATCCGACGTAAGTAGAGAACTAAAAGTAATGTAGATTTTGAAGGCAAAATTAGGGGTACTGTTCTTAATTGGTGATTCAGTGAATATTTTAACACACACACACTCTTATATATATATATATATATAATATATATATATATATAATTAAAATAAATAAGGGAAATTTAAAGTATTTAAATTTGGGCGGAGTCTGTTTAGAAGAATTGGGTGTATGTATGGGAGAGGCTGAAAATCAGGATTTGTGAAATTATGGTTTTGACTATAGAAAAATTAACAGCAAATAATTAATTCTTTCTTCGCTTCGAATTTCAGAGAGAGAGAGAGAGAGAGAGAGAGAGAGAGAGAGAGAGAGATATTTGCATTTCCATGATAAAAGTGTATTCAATTTTACAGAACGAAGATATCAAATAACAATCATCTGACAAATGTGACGTCATGATCGGTCGACGTTGTCATGGTAACTTTTAAAAGAAAAAACCAAGCGATTCCAGCACTCTTCGCGCCTTTATCAAGGAAAGCGTCAGGGCGGTGGTGCCCAGTAAACAGGGAGGGGCGTTTTCTATACCACGGGGTATGCAGTCAACCGCCCTTTTCATTATTCTTAAAAAATATGCAGTAACATGGGAGACGCAATACCCTGTTGATAAGCTCATTATTATCATATCTCGAAAATGTAATGTATGCCCACTTTACTAGGGGGTATAAAAATTTATGGTATGGCTAAATAATTGTTCAGAGATTTGGTTTATTTCTGAAACTATGACGTAATTTTTTATTTTAAGAAGCAAAATAATCTATTCTTTTTGGTTCAAAATGACGTTAACATCAAAAGACTCAAAGTTTAGAGGTTGACGCCATATTTGTTTTACTTCTAAACTATAAACATTTGAAAAACGTGTAATTTTGTTGTGGTCTTTTGCTTGTTTTTAGTTTAATTATGTATATATATACACCTCGTAACCCCGTGGCAGTTCAGTGTGTTGGTCTTTTCACACTAAAGTCAAGCTGGTGGCCCCACCTCTAAGCCTGGCTTGGTGGAGGAGCGAGTTTCTCTCTTACGAACTCCATCGTACATAGCCAGGCACACCCTGCTCATCTGTACCGTCCTGAGCTAGGCGTCTAGTCTTCGTTTGAAGAATTCTACATTGGCACCAGTGATGTTCCTGATCACCTTCGGAGGTTGGTTAAATAGGCTTCGCCCTTTGACAACCAAGCTATTTTCCTTTAGAGTTGTAGGTGTTCCTCGTCTAGCTTTAGTTTGGGAACACTGCACATTCGATCTTTCCTATTTTCCACTGTTGTTTGGGTGGTTACTGAGTTCTGCTTGAGGTTAAGGACCAGTTTTTCCATTATTTTCCACTTGTAAATTATTGTGTATCTCTTTCTCCTTCTTTCCAGTGAATATAGATTTAATTTATGAAGTCTTTCCCAGTAGTTGAGTTCTTTGCAGCCATCAATCTTAGCTGTGATATTTCCTTGAATTTATTCTAGTTTATTAATTTCTTCCTTTTTATATGGGGACGTCAAGGCTGAGCAGTATTCAAGTTTTGGTATGATCAATGTTTTCAGCAGGAATCATTATTTTTTTGTCCCATCTTTTAAAGGTTCTCAATACCTTTCCCAGGATTCATTTTGCTTTGTTTATCGCTATATGATTTTGTGCCTCAAATTTCGCATCGTCGGTCATTATAACCCCCAAATCTATTGCTTTCTTGCTCCTCTGAATTTCCTGTCTATCTGGGGCATAGGCGGGGCCAAGGGGCTTAATTGAAGCAACGTGGACATAAGCATTCAAACGTTTTACCTAATTTCGTTTAACCAGGATGTATGGGGCCTCCAAATTAAACCCCGTTGCTTCAGTGAAGCTCCCTGGCGCCCCCCTCTAGATCCGCCTATGGTCTGGGGCATAATATGCTGTCTATTTTAACTTCTAATTTCTTCCATATCTCAAGAGCTGAAATTTCTCAGTGTTAAACTTAATGTCGTCTTCCGGCCATTTGTATCATATATTCCGTTCGTGTCCCTTTGTAGGGCCTCCTTTCCTGCTGATTTTTGTATCGTCTAGAAAGGATGTTACTATACTGTCGTTGGTTACTTCAGTGGCTATGTCTGTTAGCATGATAATGAATAGGAGTGGAGTCAATACTGTTCTTTGTGTTACTGAGCTGCGTACTTCCGATTCTGATGATAATATACTTTAGATTTTTACGACCCGCTGACATTCTCTCAGAAAATTATACATACAATTTCCCACTTTGTTATTCCTAAATATTTAATTTTATTTGCTATTATACCATAAACAGTTTAAGCACATTTTTGAACGCTTTAGCAAAATCCATGTATATGACATCATAGTTTTCATTGCTGTGAAGTGCGTCTATGATATTGTTGTATGCTCTATTAGTTGTGATAGGCATGATCTTCCTGATCGGAATCGGTGCTGGTTCTCAATGAATCTTTCCGGTGTCTCCAAGAAGTCAGATTTTTTCTCGTCAAATATTTTGGAGATGGAACGCCAGTCAGGGGCGGATCCAGAGCACAATTTTTTTTTTTGGAGGGGGAGGCGTTCACCTTCCAGAACCTGATATCATAATACATTGGCAGGCAACTGGTGTGACAGAATTGCCAACGATTATCACATATTCGTTCTGCCTATAAAGAATGCAGGAAGGTATCTGTTTTTGGTCAAAAAAGTAAATTCCTTAAGATGGGAGTAAGCTCCAGTGAGGCATAAAATTAGCGCAACAACATTTACATTATTTTATTAATCATCATCATTAGGGGCAACTAAAGAAAAATATTAAATGGATCACTTTTGCACTCTTTTGCCCAGTATACCAGCATACCTCAGTGCATGCATCCCTACTTGACAGCTTCCAAATACCTCTGAAACAATTGCACATTGCTTGAAAAATAACTATGAAAGGGGTACACCTACAACTTTATTAAAGTACCAAACGTAACATCAAAATTTTGATCTGCTTATTTTTCACGCTTAAGCCTTGGCCAGTTTTTTCACAGCTAACAACAGTGTAGTGGTGAGCGGTATCAACAAATTGAGTTCACCATTCTACACGCAGTGTGCACGTTCAGAGAGACCGTTTCTTTATATATTACACTTACTAAAATTGCCCAATTTTAGTAAGTGTATTATTTTGATAGGATGCTTTACTCTAATTTTGTATTGTCTCTTCTTTATGTTTCCGATCTCCTCCTTTCTTTAGCTTTAAGGTTTAGAGGCCTCATGGTTTTAAGGGGGGGCGATGCGCATCGCCCCCCCCCTAAATCCGGCCCTGACGTCAGTGACGCTGGTCTATAGTTCTTTGCTCGAGACCTATCCTCGCCTTTATATATAGGGACAATGTTCACTCTTTTTAGGATGCTCAGTAATTTCCCGTGTTCAGGGATCTTCTCCGTATCCAGTATAGGGGTGTAGCTATTTCATTTTTACAGTTTTTGTTCAACAAGGTGTTCCATTTGTCCGGACCTGCAGTTGAATGAGACTTCATTTGTCCTATAGCTCGCGCTATATCTTCCGGGGTAAAATAAAAATATACATCCTCTTTGTAATTTCATTTCAAAGAATGACTCTCTGTCAGGTACCTCTGTCACTTTTTGGGGTACTGAAAACTGATTCGTACTGAGCTCTCAATGTTTCAGATATTTCTTTTAAATATTCGGTTAGTTCATTATTTCCTTTCTTTAAGGGCCCGATAGTGACGCGCGTTTTCCTTTTCGTATAGTTATAGAAATATTTGGGGGATTTCTTTTATTGCTTCTACCCCATTTTCCTCTTCCCCCTCTGTATGACTTAATTAGGGCTCGTATTTCCCTGTCGATATTCTCCAGGTTTTCTTGTATTACTTCCCTGCTATTGTTGTTTGTGCAATGAATTAACTTCGCAGCTACTCTTTTGCGGAATATTGTTCGCTTTGCATCTCGAAAAAGTTCCACTTTCCTTTTGGCTGTGCTTTCGGGACATTTTCCTAAAATTTTCAGTATCACTTCTTCCAATGTTACCATTTCTTCGGTTGTTTTATCCTCAAAAACTGTTTTCCACTCTATCTGGGCCATGTGGGATCCGATTTCTTCCCAATTTATAGTCTTCGATTTTGGGTTAAAAATCTCAAACTTGCTTCTTTCTTCAGTACGAGTATTTTCTTTTAAGGTTGTCACCATATTAGCTGATATCTCGATTATGTTATGGTCCGAGATAATAGCTGGGGTTATTTTTATATCATCACTCAAGTTGGTGTTCGTGAATACGAGATTCAGGCAGTTATTTTTTTCTGGTGTTATCTGTTATATCTTGTGTTAACATAAATTCGTTTGTTAGAGCCATCAACATTTTTGCTTGTTCCTGGTTTTCTCTCGCGCCCCCCTTTGTCCTGGTGTGTGTGTGTGTGTGTGTGTGTGTGTGTGTGTGTGTGCGCGTGCATATATAATTCACCCCACCATTTTGTATTTCATATATGGGAAATTAAAATCCCCACAGAGTATTATATTGGGGGATGGAGAGTTTAAGGACTTTATTAGGTTTCTGATATCAGCAATGGCATCCAAGAATTTTGCAGTTTGCGTGTTCGGAGGTCTGTAGATAACGCCAAGTACCAGTTTAGTTTTTCTAGTTTTACTACTAAAAATTCTACGAAGCTGTTTGATTTACTTATTATCGTCTCTGCCATATGACTCTCACGTATGTATATAGCACAGCCACCTTTACGTCTTGCTGTTCCATCAGTTCGTATAAGTTGTAACCATCAATATGTATTTCTTTTTTATCTGTGCAGTATTCGCGCGCGCACACACACACACATATATATATATATATATATGTGATGTAGGTCACATCCGCATAACATCCGCACATTTTCTCGCATCCGCATCGCGTCGCATCCGCACTTTGGATTGCGGATGTCGTGCGGATGTGGACCGTTGAGATAAAACCATTAATAAGCGGAAATTATCAAATTCTACTATATTAATAGAACTAGTTCATTGTGCGCAAAAGTGATGCAAGCGACAAGACGAGAGGCTGTTCTTGTATGAAGTTACTCTCTTGCAACCTACTTAGATCCACGTTACAAAGCTAAGTTATTTTCACCTAGTACATTAGAACGAGTTAAATCATCACTTGGCAAAGCAGTTGAAGAGCTTCAATCTCTTGAATCTGTCGCTTCGCCACCCACCAAAAGAATAAAAGTTTCAGTGACAGAACCAACACCTTCAACAAGCAAATCTATCACAGAATCTGTCTCTCAGTTTCTTGAGTCAAGCAGCAATGACGAGACCTACGCGATGTCAAAAGATGTAGTAAAAATGATCGAGAGCTATCACCAAGAAAAACGCCTGGCTGCATGTGACAATCCTATTAGTTGGTGGAAAAATACGCAGAATATCTATCCATACTTGAGTAAACTTGCAAGGAAACATTTAGCTGTCCTCCAACAACGTACAAGCGAGAGATTATTTAGCAGTGCTGGATTAATATATGATGAAAAGAGAAACAGACTGGCAGCAGAAAAGGCAGAAAAATTAATGTTCCTTAAGCATAACCTTCCTATAATTAAGTTTGAACATTAAACGATGAACATCTTAGTTTACTTTATTTTAATTAATCATTTATAAATATGCCTAATAAAACTTTAAACTTAATATAAATAGTTATCAAGCTAATTAAAGATCTCTTTCTATAAGGGTGGAGGAGGTTGGGGAAAGAGGTCGGTGGGGTGCATTTGAGTTGGGTTCACGTCCCGCATCCTGGTAACACAATTATGGTTTCTAATTGTGGCTGAAACTCAACAAAATATAACGAATTTATTTGCAGACGAATTCACTAATTGATTTCTATATTAGTTAGATGCTTGATATTATTTTATATGTTCAGAGAAAAGTACAGCAATTATTGTACAATTAATCAATTATACTACATTATAGCTACAGCTCTCTCTATATAATAACTTATTATATACGTTAAACACAACAAATCTCGAATATATCCTAAAAAATAACGAAAATGTTGAAATCAAACATCCTCATCCGCATCCGCATCCGCGGATGTGAAAAAAATGACATCCGCTACATCACTAATATATATATATATACTCGCATACTTTCAGGATATCTAGATTTTATTGTACCGTAATGTTTACGGTTTGTTTGTAATATTTGAAGAAAGATTCCTGTGAATGGTACGTGAGGGGCACAACAATGATATTACATGAAGTGAAAAACACGTACAACAATGTCGTAGTAATAATAAGTTATGGAAGTCAGAAACTGCTACATAGCACAGGCCAACTAATGCAACTCATTGTTCTAACTCCTGGATTTATTATTATTATTATTATTAGCAGCAGCACCATCAGGATTCGAACTCCCGACCTCAGTGTCTTCACTTGGCTTATAAAGAAACTGCGTTACCTACTGAGCTACGAATAATTTGTCCCGTCATTTTTTTATTAATTCTGTCGATTTTAATGTATTTTCGACATACTTCAATGTTTAACTCATTATAATCAATTTCATTTGGTGTGGGTATTTGGGTATTTAGGGGTATTTTCATGATAACCTTATATTGTACATAAACCTAAAAGAGCTGTCCACCTTCATACCCCTTTTTTTTTTTAAATGACCATATTACAAATAATATCACCCCAAAAGGGAAGATAACCAACCCTTCGCAGCAAATTAACAAGTAATTACTTGTACTGGTTAATGATATTAACCCCAATATTAGTAGAAACGAGATACGAGAAGCGAACTGAGAAGAAATTTGGATGAACATCCTGTTGGCTTGAAGTTTATTCACCTCCGGGGTTACTACATACCGTCTCAGTTCTCTCTCTCCCTCTCTCTCTTTTATGGGACCTGACCTGATATGATTTAATATGACCCGTTTGCATGAATATTGAGCAACAGGTGTGAATTAATAGATTAAAATATGGTAGGATGTGCTTCTATTATCGGTAAGCGAGTATTACTGCAATTATCAGTAACACTTGCAATTTTAGGGGAGGGGGGGGGGTAGCGAGGGGGCAGGGAAACGTTTTCAAATCGAGGAGTTAGCATTCTTTACCTTAACAGAATAAATTTGTTACTACCTTTATCAACATTTCCCAATAAAAATTTATACACACATATATATATATAATATATATATATATATATAATATATATATATATATATATATATATATATACTGTATAGGCGTCATCATACCTCTTAAAATGGGTTGGGTTCCTTGACTGGTCTAATTTTAGAGTAAAAATATTTCCTGTTTAATTTGTTTTAGTCGTTTGGAGCCAATTTCACATTAAAACTTAAGTCAAGTGCAAAAAGGTAAGGAAAAAAACCTCCCTAAATTACCAACGTAATATTTTTAATGGCTCGCGAAACTGCATACATCTTTCTACTTTCCTTTTATACTATTATTCAGAGGTTTCCTCGCGAGTGTAACGTAATGAATTGTTAAGTATGAGAGGGTTATGCGTCGTGGCCACATCGAAACACCGTTCCCTGTAAATCAGCGAAAATAAGCGACATTGGGTCTGGGTAGTAGCTGGATGGATAACCCTCCTCCGTGCGTCCTCTTGATGTAACGACCCGTGGTTCGGATACCACGTAAAGCCGTACGTCCCCTCCTTTACATGACCTCTGTCGGCCGTTACGAAAGAGTTTAACAACCCCCCCAAACTTCATTAATATAAAATTAATATAAATGAGGTTGCTTGGCTGGTCAGAAATACCGAGAAAGAGGTTGTTTCCAGATCCTGAATAAAAGGACAGTTAGTTATGCAGACGTTGGTTAAAATATTTTAAATATTTTTGCATTTGGAAAATAAACCATCTGTTAGCAATTTTGCGTTTAAGAATGATTTTAATTCTATACAAATCGAAAACTAATCTTATATTGCGTAAATGTTTCTTTAGAGATACGAAATAATAAATAGTTTTTTAAAATGAAAAAGCTATTACTTATAGTTAATGACTCAGATGCAAAATGTTTCTTTCAGCTGGTGAAAGACACTTTTAAGAAAGTAAATAATCAGTTTTGGATTCTGGCTAAATACATTTATCATTATTTATCACTGTTTGAAGATAAAAAAAAAAACAACAACGATAAATACGTATGACATTTCACTATTTCCCTTACAGTTATGATCCCAGAAATTCTTTTTACAATTCTGAAGGATTATTATTGGTTTATAAAAGGTAGATTTTGTCAAATTTAATGTATATAATTTTGTTATGGTTGTGAATTAGCTCTCTTTCTATATAAATTATGGTCTTTATTTAGTTCGTTCTCCACCCGATTTTCACTTCACTTTGATCATTAATTTTTAATTCTCAAACAACCAGCTGGCAGGTGGTGTAATCGAGGCGCCTGCCAACAAACAGATGGGTAAATGGATACTTTGCTTTATTTTGCATTATTGACACTAAATTTAATTCTTAGTGCTGAACAAAAGAGCCATATATATATATATATATATATATATATATTATACAGGGTGATTCATAAGTCTGTTACCACTGTAATGGTGAATAAAAATAACTACAAACCACAGTAACCTGTGATGTTTTTTTTTATTTGATGTTATTTTTACATAATTACACACTGGAAATTAACAGTGGAAATTGTTTCTTTGAAATCATTGCCATTACGAGGTTTTGTTGCATATACCCTATCCTTGACCATCCCCCATATTTTCACAAATCAACAATCTGAAACAAAAAATATTTCACCATTACAGTGGTAACAGACTTATGAATCACCCTCTATATATATATATATATATATTATATATATATTATATATATACAGTTATACACACACGATACTCTACAAATTTCACTGGGCTCATTTTTTAATATTAATTTTATTAAGATAAATTTTAGATCCGACAAGCTGTAAAATTTTTATTGCGATGCATAAATGCATATCTTGATTCCCTCTGTAATAACTTTAATTATTTAATACAAATAAACCAATAACTATACAATTATTGTCAATAACATCAACTGTGGAAATAATAATAATAAATAAAAGAGTTAACGCTTAAACTCTATCATTTTCTCTCGACAAAATTAAAACCATAGAAAATGTATTATATTGAGGAAAAAAGAAATCAAATTAATATTAGTACAAACCATTAAAAATTAAAGTTCTCATTGTTATTTCTATGTTTATTACCTCACTTTCTTAAGATAATAAAATACTAATATAGATAAAAGTTTTAAATATGTTTATATCCTCTTTAATTTCGGAACATATATGGTGATAGTGGTAATTAAATATATTCTTAATGTGTAGATAATACCGCCATCTGTTGAGTGAATATTGTACTCTCTCGCAAGACAAGCTCAACCAAATATATATAATAAAAGTGTATATAGCTTAAGAGCAATTCACTAGTAATAAAAAAAGTTTGTCAACGTTACAGTTGTTTTTAAAATACTAACTGGCAATAAAAATATTGCCAGTTTGTTCCAAGATACATTATCTCGATCAGACAATGTTTCTAAACTGATATGTATAGTTTTTCTTTTTTTTTTGTTAAAGAAAATATTTTCGCTACCGACAGAAGTGAATTACTATGACTAAAATTTCAAGAGGCAAATGTTGAACATACGTACGTTAAACATAAGGTATGAAAAGACAAGAAATAAATTCGGGCTCTTGGTTGACCACCAGGTATATTGCGCATTAAATTAAAACAAAAGATTTTAAATGTTATTTTAGAATTAAATAATTACTTCGGCATTTATAAGGCTAACTAACGAAAATATCACGACCTAACCTAACCAATCGTCAAAGGCGTACAGTTGACCTAACGATTGGTTAAGGTTAAGTTGTGATATTTTCGTTAGTTAGCCTTATAAGGCTAACTAGAGAAGGCTGGGGGCCCTGATGTTCAGGTAATCCTAAAATTATTTCGACATCAAAATAGCAATCAGTATTAACAATTATAAAACACGCTTTATATTAACACTGATTTTATGTACGTATATTCAACATTTAACTTAACTTAACCTTACCTTACCTTTCCATACCTTTGAGTTTATGCACGTATATTCAACATTTCTCATTTCAAATTTTTTTTAATTTACTATAATCTATACGGTAGTTTTACTTACAAAAATATAATTTGATAAAGCTTCTAGATATTATTTTAAAATAAATCGCAAAATGTTTACGCTTTAATCAATTTAAACCGTTTTCTTTAAAAGTTAATGAAAGAGCACGCCAATTACAGGGCTAACTTTTAATATTTTAATAAAAATCACACACACACACACACACACACAGCAACTGAAAATTACAGTGCGTGTACAGTAGGTTTTTTTTGTGCCGCTCGTACTAATTTCGTATATGTAACATGTTATTGCATAAGATGTTCATTTAAGAATGCTCCTAAGTATATTTCACCAAAAAGTTTAAGGTTTCGCATAAAAAAAAATGTTTTATATAATAATGTGTCGCTTTCATTTGAAGTCTGCTATTATTACTAAATGTAATCAAATATTAACCTTTTTAGATGGAGAGAAAACACGAAGGTGGGGCAGAAAAACAACGTGAAAAGAAGAAGAAAAGGTTGGTTTCAGAAGCAGAAAAGTGCTCAAAGTTGACGACATATTTAAAGTTAGTGCGACACAGGCATCAAAAGAAGACAAGACAAGACGCGAGAATTGAGAGCTCTAATGCAGAAGCCACAAATGAGAGGACAAACACTGAAACGGAGATATGTGAAAGAAGAACCTTGGGATAAACAGCAGATAGAAATTGCTGATCTCTTTATCAGAACAAAAGATGGGAGGGGTTTCTTTTTTTCAGTCATATCTACAAGACTACAACCACCAATTGATGATAATTCTTTCCCATTTTTATCTAAAAAAAAAATTTTAAAGTTCTCAACGTTAACGGCTATCATACAAGAAGTCAACAAATGCGCTCTACTGCACAGTATGTTTGGTATACAGCAAGGATAATAAAAAATGCGTTTATGGATGGTATTAAAGACGGAGTATATATTTACCAACAAATCGATGAACACGAGATCAACAGACACCACAATTATTGTGTAAAGGATCACATTCTAAGTTCGAATTACAAAGATACTGAACAATTACTGTTTTCAGATCAAAAACAAATGAGAAAAGACGAGATTAAAAATAACAGACAGGTAATGGGAAGGGTGGTTGACGTTATAAAAATGATTGGTAAACGAAGACTAAGGTACAGGGGAAGTACAGCCGAAGCTGCATACCCACTGGATGATTCATTACACTGGGGAACAAAAAAAATTATTTTTTTCTTGGTGCCTGAGATTTTAGACCTTATTCTGGATATTTTCATGCCACTGATTCAGAAAATATCATCCATTTTGTTCTAGCAGCTCTAGTTTTTGAGACATTGCATACGTCATTACCTACTTTATTACCCTTCTGGAACGGTATTATGAGTTGCTCGTAAATCTAAATGCATCTGTATAATTAAATTGTAGCTATGATTTTGCTGATGTTGCTGTTTTGCATGTGTATTGTACATGTACTAACGTGAATTCTTTCCTGTTACAGGTGTTGACATGGCTTCATCACGAAGAAAGTGTTTAAATCATCCAGATGTGTTTTGTTTTATCTGCGGAGAGTACACGTTAGTAGTATAGCCGAAAAAGGGGAGAGTGCAGGAATGTTGCAGGTTATTATGTAATGTTGCAAAGGGGGTTGTTGCAAAGGGGGTGGGGGTTGTTGCAAAGGGGGGTGGGGGAAAACTTGGAGGCGGCGTTATCCCCCAAGAGAAAGGAGGAGGAGGAGAGAAAGGAGGAGAGGTGTTCACCTGGCAGGAGCCAAGTGCACATTAAGACTTCCAGCCGGGCTGGCGTTGTTTTATAGGCTCCGAATCAGCCAGAATCAGCCAGTTGGCTGAGCCAAGGGGGGAGACGCCTGAAGGAGAGAGAGACAGCTGAAGGAGAGAGAGACAGCTGAAGGAGAGAGAGCTGAAGAAGAGAGAGATGCCTGTAGGAGGGAGAGACGCCTGAAGAAGAGAGATGCCTGTAGGAGGGAGAGACGCCTGAAGGAGACAGGATAGGTACACATGCAGGAGTACACATGCTGGAGGTACACACATACGTATACATGCAGGAGTACACATGCAGTAGGTACACATGCTGGAGGTACACACATACGCACACATGCAGGAGTACACATGCAGTACACATGCTGGAGGCAAACATGCAGGAGAGAGAGACATCTGAAGGAGGAAGATACATGCAGGAGAGAGAGAGACACCTGAAGGACAGAGTGGAGTTCTCCCCCAATTTATTTTCGTTTCCCTAACCTAAGAGGCCACTAAGGGGTTTACCAAAGGGCCAGAAATAGGAGCAGAGCTCCTTACTCGGCTGGAGCCGAGGGGGAATGGTTCTTCACCAGCTTCGCGATCTTTTATAATCCTCTATTCTGGCTGAGTTGCCAGATAGCGCAAGGTATTCCAGATAGCGCCATGTGTCCCATTAATCGTGTAACACATATATAACGGCTGTTATTCCAAATGTACTTGTATATATAATAAACTAATGAACCATATAAAATACCACAATATATATTTATATGGTTATTCAAGATTCAACCGTATAAAATAACACAAGCGCCTCTTTCATTACGCTTTAATAGAATTAACAGTTACCCTATTTCGTTAGACAGAAAACGAATTTTTATAAGGGATACCCAACTATTTATCCACCAATCAATAAATAATAGCAAACGTGAATAAAGAGTTCCAATTCAATGGGTAACTATATCGAAAGAAATTATTCATCTGCACGCGAAGGAGTTTAAATAGATCTAGCAAATAAAGCCTTTGAACAATGATTTCATGTTTCAGAAAGATTTACGCGTTAATAGAATTAGTAAAGTTACCCAATAAATAAATCGTTAGACAGAAACGAATTTTTATAAGGGATACCCAGCTTCATTAAACTTGAAGATGAACGAAACAAATAACATAGTTATCCATAATTCAGCCCTCACGAATAACGAAACGAAATGATCATTTACGATACAATTCGAAATACGATAATTTACGATACAATTCCACCAAACGAGATGAAAACTTATGAAACATATAGCCTCATTCCCTGCGAAGAAAAAATGAAAAAACGAAATTAAAAGAAACGAAGAAAGTTGGATTTCCCCAAAACACAGTCCACTATAGCGAGGTTGGTTTCGGAGAAAATCTGCTTGCGAGAGACCTTTCTTAAAGACAGCTCGATAAGTACTCAATGTTCCAAATATTAATATTGCCATTATAATTACTTCTACAATGAATCCAATTAAATTCTGCTTATTAAATAACTTTTTTAGACACTTGATTTTTATTATAAATATTTAAGTCACGAATAACAGTGGGAAAAACGTACACACAATATATATATATATATATATATATATATAATATATATATGCTACACACAGACCGTGCATGGAACAAGGAACTCTTCTGGGATAATTAAATCCACTATAGTCCGAGTAAGTAATGACAAATACCGCCTCGGTGGTGTAGTGGTTAGCGTCGCGGACTACGAATCCATCGGCCCAGGGTTCGAGACCCGACGGCAGCCGGCGCGCAGCAAAACCCAGCTGTTCATCCTTCCACACAATAAAGAAAGTGGTTGGTAGATAAATGGGTACCCTAGGAGGCCTAGTGGTCAAGACGCTGGGCTACTGATGGGTCGTGGTTCGGAATCCACGTTAAACTGTAGGTCTAAGGTGGAGTGAAAAGCTTGACCTTCGTCAGAATGAACAATTCGGGCGGAGCTAACCAAAGGTTAGCCCGACGCGGGCAACGGGTCACTCGCAAAGAGAATTTAATCATTGGTAAACTTCCTTCCAGACCACTCTTTCTATATATATATATATATATATATATATATATATATATATATAGAAAGAGAGCGAGAGTTTTGTTCAATAAATAATAATCGAAAAAAACATCATAATGCACGATTTTCTATGTAGCAATACTAATTAACTCTTTCTCGCCTACGGCGTTACAAGAACGTGCACTCGCTCGTAAATTAGACCTCCAGTTTAACATGGGTTCAGAAATACATCTCGTCGATGGGGTTCGTTGCTTACTCTACCACATGGACTTTTATATGTAAGAGACCTAACCTAACCTACGAAATACATCTCGTCAGGGCCGATCCTAGAGCCATATATAGCAATAGAAGTGATTTAAAATAACTTGACCATTTTACCCGAGACAGTAGTATACCCGAAAAACATCGTAATGCACGATTTTTTCTATGTAGCAATAATAATTAACTCTTTCAAATACGTGATTTAAAATAACAGGACCATTTGACCCGAGGCAGTAGTATACCCGAAAAACATCGTAATGCACGATTTTTTCTATGTAGCAATAATGATTAACTCTTTCAAATACGTGATTTAAAATAACAGGATCATTTAACCCGAGGCAGTAGTATGCCCGAAAAACATCGTATAACCTAACTATAATTTACAACTATAGTTTACCTTGACTTTCATATGCTTCTATCCTGTTTTATTAATAAAGATTTTTAACTTTTAATAACGTATGAATAAAGATTTTTAACATTTAATTTTATTTTAGTATTTAGTCATGCCACGCCGCCTTAGACCACAGCTTAACGTTGAAACCGAATGTTCTTTTTAAAATATAATTAGGATATAATTTCTTTATTATAAAATAAGTTAACAATTATGTTAACAAACAATACTAATAATTTGTAAGTAAAAAATATAATATAAGGGACTACCATAGAAATGTAAGTGCCTATAATTCGATTTTATATATATGTTACTCGTCCGGTCTCGTTATAGCGGATTGGTACACGTCATAGCTCCACCCAGCTACATCGGCAACCAATCACTACGAACATCTGGTCTTTTGGGCGGAGCTTGGCGAATGTGCATATAAAAGGGGATATTTTCAGTTGGGAGTAACAGTAGCTATTTTCGCATCAGTGAATAATCAACCATGGACCTGTACGTCTCCCCAGACTTGTATGAAGAACGTGATACTGCAGCATTAACCACAATTAGCCTTTTCAATGCGGTTGATTGTGGCGAACTATTTTCGACGCAAACCGTAGAAGATATTTGCAGTGACGCTCCTTACAATCCGACGCAAGGGACTACCATAGAAATGTAAGTGTCCATAATTAGAATTTTATATATATACGGAGAGTTGTAGTATCTTCGTCAAATAGATAGTCAAAAATGTCAATCAATGTTATTTCCCCATCATGCTAAAATCGAAATTGGTAATCGAACCAAAGATATCTTCACATAATGGGGATCTGTCTGTCTGTCTGTATATGTTTTCCTTTAAGGTCCGATGAGGATTTGACACGAGTTATACAATCTTTTGAAGGGAATATGGATGATATACTGATCAGTCAGCAGTGTCACACATCCTCCACCATGGACCTGTACGTCTCCCCAGACTTGTATGAAGAACGTGATACTGCAGCATTAACCACAATTAGTCTTTTCAATGCGGCTGATTGTGGCGAACTATTTTCGACGCAAACCGTAGAAGATATTTGCAGTGACGCTCCTTACAACCCGACGCAAGGGACTACCATAGAAATGTAAGTGTCCATAATTCGATTTTATATATATATACGGAGAGTTGTAGTATTTCGTCAAATAGATACTAGTCAAAAATGTCAATCAATGTTATTTCCCCATTATGCTAAAATCGAAATTTTTATGGCGTTCACTCCTCGAACCAAAGATATCTTCACATAATGGGGATCTGTCTGTCTGTATACTCTGTATATGTTTTCCTTTAAGGTCCGATGAGGATTTGACACGAGTTATACAATCTTTTGAAGGGAATACGGATGATATACTATCAGTCAACAATGTCAAATAATGTAAGTGTTTTTCGATCTTTTTGGGATAAGAAGACACAATATATTTTCATAAATTTATTAAATGAAAGAAATCAGTACAATAAACGAATATACAAATATACGAACAAAAACATTATAATATACGAGTACGTACAATTGGAAAACGGTTTTTTATGTCTGCATACCATTTCATCGTTTCGGTGAGTGACACGGGTCAAATAAATTTAAAAAATTTATAAATTCTTTATCATTTGACATATGCATGAGAAATGAGAGACAGTACATTCCGCAAACATTAGTAAAATATCCCTGCATACGAAATGGGTTCCATACAACTTCGGGAATATGTAACTGAGCGAGAAATTTTACAATAATAGGGTCACTCCAGGGTTGAGTACCGAGTGAATCAAAATAGTACAGGCGCTGTCTATTTTTAAAATAGACAGCGATCCAGTGAATCCCTTCATTACCGATGATGTCTGTGTTCACAATAAGACTACCGCATTCTCGCGTACTTGGCAAACTCAATGTTTCATTCTTCGCAAACACGCCGATAAATTTGGAACGTGTGACTCGCTCCATTACTTTCTGAAGTGTATTAGCATCCATTTTAAAAGTCAGTGATAACGCTTCTAAATCTATCTACTTCTATTAGGGCTTGCGATTCGAGATATACTAGTACACTAATAGGAGCGTCTATAGGCTTGGCGAATTCCAGCCGCACTGAGATGTTGCCGCTCTGCTGTGGTGTTAAATGGGTATTTACGCTAGCAGATAAGTCAGGTGTAATGTCAAACGGATAAAGGTTAAATTGATCAATGAATTCTTCCTGCGTTACCCCATTACCAAGCTCATCACAATCACCTGCAATATGGGTCAGATTACTATAGGCTCTGGCACAAAGAGGTAACACAGCGTCTGATGAATAGTCCGTACCCATTGTTCCACCCAAAGCAGTGCCATTAACGTATAGAGTTATATTTTTAAGTCCGAAATTCTCGAATTTAAAGGCACTCTTTTTATATTTTCCATTCACCGAAGCGTGGTCCTGCATGCCGATTAATATCCTTTTAGGAAGATTTCCCAGGGCAATGTTTTCTATCTGCTTCGATGCCAACCCTGCAGGAACCGTATATAGTTTGATCTGCACTCTGTTAATAGGATATTTCACTGTAGCGTTTAGTAAATTTTTCTCAATTTCTAGTTGTTTTGGTGAACTTAATTTCACTCGCCGTACGCGGAGGTATGTGTCCATAATGTGAACCACAACGGACTTTGCACCCTCTTCTTGATTCGCATCCAGATTTAAGCAGATCTCAGGACTCGTGCGGGTGAGCTTTATTTTCATATCCACCCCGTTCACAAGCAACTTCTCCTGGAAAGTGAAATCTGTGTGCAACCGTCCAAAACACTCGTATATTTTCTTTTTAGAATTTTTAAATTTGTCCTTTACACTATTTTCATCTTTAGTTTGATAATATCCCTCCGCACTTAAAAAGGTAGCCTTCGCTTCTTTGGAAAAGTTGAGGACATTTTCCAAATAGGCTCGTAGATGATAGTACCCCGTGCCTGCCGATATGTTGGTCTGATTTAAATATACGTCACACTGGTTGAATATGGCGTGCAGAAAGTTTGTTTCAGGGTATACAGCATATTTGTCATCGCAGGCCGTTCCATCAGAATGGGCTATACGTAGCTTAGCGTACATGTGCACACAGCTTGGATCAAAAAAGTAAGGACCTGAGCTGGGTATCACGAATTCTATAGGTGCACTCGGGAACTAATTGTGTTTAAAGGGTTAATTGTAATAAAGTCACTGTGCTCAATAGAGACTTGGGTTGGCGGGAGCTCAAAAAAGGACAGCTCCGATTTACAGCATTGTGAACTACATGTGTAGTAATGCTTAGTTAAGAATATTAAATTTTGTTTAATTAAATAAGATAATGTTTAATGTAAATCATTTACTAATAATTATGAAACTAATTGTTTAAAATGGGTAGGGTTGGTAATACTGAATAGGCTTTGAGTGGACTATACCTATAACGGTTTTTCAGTCTTGAGGTAGACGCGATACGCGTAAGATTTAGAGCCATGTGATCTTAAAGTTAAATTGTTTTGCGCCCTCTCCGACCTAAATATATTTAGTAATATTTCATACTCGCATATCCCCTAATTAACTAAACCATTTTCGAAATTAATAAAACGTAACAAGTGTTAATAAGAGTATTAATATACCTTCCCCCCCTTCGTTTTGTAACGGTCTTTTAGAGTCAGAACTCGGCGTCGCTACCGGAAACTATACGAAGAAACAGTTAAATGAAATAAAGAGCAATAGAGATATAGTAAAGTAGCAAGAAGCGTAAGTAAATAATGAAGACAAAAGAAATAATAAAACGTTCACTACACATGGGTGGATGAAGCGTGCCATGGTGAAATAGTGACTCCTCTCTCGACAAGTGGTAAACAAACTATGATTCATGAGATCAATATCCTTAGCTTATATCAGTCAAAAAAGTGGTCAACCATAGGTTTCATTCGCTTACAGCATTTCTTTTTTGATAGCCTTTTACGTTTAATACCACGTGACCCCTTCTTCTTCTTCCGGGGGGCCCTCTTCTTCCCGCCACCACGCATTTTTCTCTTTGCATCTTTGATGATTTCGTTCCGTGTACGCTTTAAATGTTTTTTTAGAGCTTCTTTAGGTTTAGCCCCGGCCAATATGTCTTCTGCAGTGTTAAGGCCTGATTGTAGCGCTTTCCTTCCAAGGTATCTGGCACCCCTCTTCAGCAAAGGAACAGCCGTACGTAGTATGGATGAAAAAATGGATCCAAGTCCACTACCGCGCTGGTATCGCATCCCTCGATAGACGGTGAAAGGCTTTCTATCCATTATAACTCAGTGCGTCGAAAGTGTAGCTTCACTGTTAAGCTCCCGTTACCGAATGGGAAGTTTTCGCCCTCAATCGTTCTTATATATATTGTGATATTGGTTATTAAATTAGTTGCGACATTCACATAATGGGGTCTGTCATATGTAATACTCAAACTCCTTCCTCTATGGTTGGGGATGTGAGCAATGCGCAGCAGGCGTGCCTGGGTATCCCCAACAAACTGGTGCTCCACTATATTACTGTAAATATAGCACATGTCTGGGGACCTTTCAGCCAATTTCTCCATCTTCAATTGATACATTAATCTGGACAAGTTATACTGTGTCTCGTGAAATGTGTCTCTTTGGAAGGCTGCGCTATATCGGCCGTTGGTTAGAATTTTGAACTTTCTATGTTCTTTAAGACATCTGTTAGTCTTTGATTTTAGGATTAGTGTATGTGCAGGGTTGTTTACGATTTCATATACTAAATCATTCGTAAGGTTTGAGTTTCTTAAACTTACGTTTAAGCCTCTCACAACATCCTCGGCCGAACCATATTGACCCGGCCCTAGTCTTACTTCTGTACTGTAATACCGTGCAATCTTAGTCCAAGCGATGCGCATAGTTTCATCCATAGCTACCCCAGCTTTTTCACACTCGTCAATGTCTCTAAGAATCGTAAAAACGGTTTCTTCATGTTCAATATTTAAAAAGACGGTGTCCAGCTGAATTTCGCATATCCCCACCTCATACGAATCACGACCCAATTCAATGTGCCCATGGAGTTCTGTTACAAAGTTGGCTAGCGTGTTGTTAGGGTGTACAGACAGGGACGAGGAGGACGGGAGTGTGACGTAGAAATGGTTAGGAGCCATGTTGCATACTATTTAAGCTTCATTATTGCATCAGCTTTTATATAGGTGTTGAAGCTTTCTGGGTACCCTAGCCATTTCACCAGGTACATTTTTCTCCTTCCTGAACCTTTGCTTCCTAAAATTTTCTCAATTTTAAACACATTTTTTTCTAAATTAAACGCAACTTTCTGCAATTCCTCGCGGTAAAAGCCTCCTGAGATTTCTTCCCCATTCAAATCTTCAATGTAATACATCATTATCACACCTTTAGGTCTCACAGCCCTAACTTTAAAAATCTCGCGTGTCCATCCTTGCTCAAAACCCTTTGCGAATTTATTCCCCGAACGCGACAGCCTTACATAATCATTGATTTTGAAGCGCACAGAGTGTGGTGGTGGTGGTGGTGGTGGTCCATCTCTTCTCGGGAGCGTACCTCTTTCTAAAACTTCGTTAGGTGTTGCCCCAATCGTGCGATGGTGTGAGCGGTTGTAGGATGATGCCAATGGTTCCAGAATGTCTAGAAATCTGTATGTGTTTTTATGTGTAAAATAACGGTGCATGCGTTCCTTTATGGTGCGCTGAACTCTTTCAGCTAAAGAAGCCTTATGTATAGAATTGGTTGTGTAATAGCTGATATTAAACTCTGTCAACATATTCTGAAAAGCACGGCCTATAAACTCCTTCCCCATATCCGTACAAAAATAGCCAGGAACCCTGTTTTCTTTTAACATTAGCGTTTTGGTGGCTTTAGCAACTGTTTCAGGTGATTTATTTTTCAGAGGAACTAGCCACAGATATCTAGAGAATACGTCTATTATGAATAGAATGTAGCGGTAACCATCGTTATACACAGAATATCTTTGCATGTCTGTTAAATCTGCTTGCCAAATAGAATCAATCGAGGAAGCCGTTGTCTTGGCTGTTTTAAACCTTTTTCTCACAGGCTTATGAAGCGTATAAGCGTCCTGCTCCCTCAAAAATCTTTCAAAATCTTTTTTTTCCTACTCCGTAAACACTTCTGTACAGTCTATCTACGCCGTAAGAGGATGGGATAGAAATGTTCATAATAACGTTTAGTTAATACGTTAGCATTTGCGTATTTTAGAGGCACGGGATAGGGTTGGTTTAACCTCTTCTTGCTCCTCTTCAAAGGTGTTACCGCAGGGGTGACGGCGCCTTCAATTGTGTCACAGGCGTTGCTGTTCCAAGTCTTTAACCTGTTTCAGATTCCTATCACGTTTTAGGGACATTTATTTGTGTAGTCTTGCTTTAATATGCTTCCATCCTGATGGTGATGGCCTCTCCCACTTTCTCACCAGATCATGGACAATGTCTACGATATTCGATCCTGTACCTTTGATCCTCCACAATGATCTCCCCTGTATCGGTCCATTGTATGGCGGGATCCTCATTCAATAGATTATAAGACTTAAGCCTTACTCCTCATGTAAGTGGGAGGGTATTTTTAATACATGTTCGATATGTTGTGTAGCTAATCTTTTTGGTTGATCAGCTGTATCGTCGGGTACAGGTCCTATGTCGCCATCGTCCCCCGTGCTGTGCCTAATAAACACAGGAATCTCCGTAGAGCTCTTATAATTTTCGTACTCGTGAAGAAATTTCTGCAGAGCTTCTTGGTATAAGATTCTTTTCTCATCAGGTGTTTTTTCACTGTTTAATAGGGCTAACAATTCGCTTTCCATTCTTTTAAGTCTGCTTTTACGGGGATCTAGATCCGTGTCTCTTTGCAGTGAAGCGTACACCTCGTGGGGAATCACTACCACTTTCTTCATTATATTAATCTAGTCAGTAAAGGGCCCAAAACTGAAAATAAGATGGGGAGAATGACCCTCCTGTTTGCACAATAACTCGTTTTTTTCTTCGCTACGTTTGACTTTTACGAGCGAGTGTACGTATTATGTTCTTATAGCGGCGTAGGCGAGCCTTCTGATGGGTTTTTCATTGATACATTGCAATTTATAACGTTAAGACAGATTTCACAGATGCATTTTAAAAAGTCGGCGTCGAATATTTTTAATAAACATCTGCTGCCTTTGCCCGTGGCAGTCGATGATGATTTTTATTAATTCATGGTATTGTCTTTAGTCTCTTTGCATTCTGGAATATACACCGTTTCAGGCTCGTTTGGAAATATATTCGTTCGCAGAAGCACTCGAAACGTGGTTTCGCGGATGAAGGTCGCAAAGCAAATATCCGTAACGCGTGCTTGTAGCTTCTTTATAAACTTCCAAAAACTCCTTACGCTGATTCGGGAACATTTGATTGGCTAATACCCCAATTTGTGATACATCTCTACGTTGCGCTATAAGACTAGATATTGCGTATTTACGACACATCGCGCATGTATCTATTTTTGAAAAATAGATTCTGATTGATGAAGAACACGCTTATGTTAAGATGGTGGGAGTATACTGTAAATGTCTCGGCAAACGTTTTATCCATCTCCAACATGAGATCGTCAATTACAATGATTGTATGTTCAGTTCCCTTTAGCGAATTAACGTCATAACACCTTTGTGGAACAAAATATCATCTTGGTACTCGTTGAACACTGATTGATACGTCGAATAGCACCATATAACTTTATGCACAAATTTCGAGAACATCTCGCCCTTTTCTTTAATGATTTTAAGCATAAACACAGTTTTACCACATCCTGTAGTCCAGATATAATACATGTGGATGGCTCGTGAATCTGAATTTTTCTACAGAGTCCATTTCTAACACGTCACACTCCTAGTGGGTCATTTACAAAATATTACAAATTTTTGAGTGCTGATCCTTATATTCTTCTCCCACAGAACCGACGATGAGGTAGAGCAACCTATCATTACGGATGACGATGACAGTGTAGTTGTGATCTCCTCCCTGAACCCTCACCAGCGATACAGGTTGCACGTCCAAAGCGGAGGTATGAGAACCCCACATCAGGTATAAGCGACCGAAATACGCACCTGTTGCAGCAGACCCCCAACCCTCAACCTCTTACGCAACAACCTCCCCAGCAGCAGCACCTAATATACCCCCTTATTCCGCCCCCCGTTCTGGTAAGTCTACAATAATAGAGCCCCAACCCTCCTACGCAACAGGGCCCCATCAGCAGCGCCTAATATATCCACTAATTCCGCCCCCCGTTCTGTTGAGGATGTTATTACGTTCGAGTTAGTGCGATCCGCAGCCCCCACCCCCGCCTTGACTAGAAATCGGTATAGAGTCAGGGTCGACCCTAGAGTCATGTATAGCAATGGAATTGAGCGCGGGATACGCAGGGTAGTACAGCATATTATAGAGTTTGCTCTTCAGAATCGCGACGAGCGTGAGGTCAGGACGAGTCTGTCCTTTGGGTTCGGGTCAGATGACGGTGATGTAGACGATTATTGGGTGATAGTACCGTTTAGACGTTTGGCTGCTGAAGATGTAGAATATATATTAGGGCGTATAATGCAAGCCGTCCAAAGTAGTATAGCCTTCATATGGACAACTTCACGGTAAATATTGACCGTGTATTCCGTGTTGCGGGTCATAGTGCCATACCGTACACTCTTAACTTCAATTCTCCAACTATTTACCGAAGGCATATAAACGTCGATCGTGGTTACGGCTTTATAGCAGTACTCTTAGCACGTATGTTTACTGTACAAAATACACGGACTCAAAAAATTTGGCTGCCTACGATCGTTGAGCGTGCCCGTAAACTAGCTGTAGACTGTGAACTTGAATTTGACTGTAATATGGGTCCTGAAGAGCTGAGAAAGGTAGAACAGGAAATGAATGTGCGCATAGTTATATTTGGTTTGGATGATCGCCGCCGGACTGTGTATGTTTTTAAAAGCTGTGTGAGAGATCGTACAAGGCCCCTACTTATTTTAGGATTGTCAGGAACAACGTATCTCCCCATCCGTAATATAAGGGGGCTTTACGCGAGTTATGACAAAGTCGAAATATGGGAGACATCATGATTTGTGTAAGGGGCCTCGAGTTTGCGGATGATATAGTGAGACATTGTAAAGAATGTCACATGGTATGTGAGCAGTGTAAAAGCACCAAATGTGAAAGCCGTGTAGTTGAGAAGAGAGACTGTGATGTGTGTAGACGCACATTTTTCAATAATAGCTGCTTTGATCTCCATAAATCAATTGGTACGTGCAGGAAAATGAGAATCTGTGAATGTGGTATGTTTCACACAATGGATAATTGGGGAAAATTTAAGCACAAGTGCGACGTAATTCACTGTCCTACATGCCAGGAGGAATATAAGGCGGATGGAGTAAAGCATGTGTGTTATATGAAGATGCTAAGCCTAAAAATAACCCTTGTATAACTGTGTACTACGATATAGAACATATACGAACGCTAAAACCAAAGAGGTAATTCCACATTTACTTGTGAGCCAGACCATCTGTGATGAGTGTATGGGTATCGAAGTGACGAATGCCCCAAATGCGGTAAACGGACAAACGTTTTTAAAACGAATGTCGGCGATAGTCCTGTGAAACTATTTGTGTCCTATATTGTCAGTTAGCTGACAAGTTCAAAAAAATGACTGTGTATATTCTCGCCCATAACGGGGCAAAGTTTGACACGCAGTTCCTTTATAAGGAGTTGCTTGAACACGAATCCTCTGAGATATTTACAGGTGATCCATTGAAAAGAGGCAACAAATTAATACAGATGCGATAAGAGGCAATGTACAATTTAAAGACTTTATTATTCACACCTTGTAAATTAGCAAAGCTACCCAAGGTGATGGGAGTAGCAGCTGAAGTTTCCAAAGGATACTTCCCATACACTTTCCTCACCAGCGAGACTTTAAACTACGTAGGCCCACCACCCCCCAAACATTATTTTGACTGCATGGATGAACGTGAAGACTTTGATCGATACTACGACAGTTTTAATGAAATAACCTTATAATATAGCTGATGAATGTGAGCGTTATTGCGTGAATGATGTGCGCGTGCTTAGAGTATGTTTCCAGGCCTTTAGAAGTATGTACATAGCCCGTTTCAAATGCGATCCACTGCAAGTCGCAACCACCATCGCATCATTATGTTTTACGGTGTTCAAGAATAACTTCATGCCTAAAGACACCTTAGCCATTATTCACCGAAACAACCCCCGCAGTTACGGACACAAGGCTATTTACTGGCTCATACACCTGCAGCAACAAACAGGTGTATACATAAAGCACGCCCGCAACACGGGTGAAGTACCCATTAAGATTAATGGACGTGTTTTTTGGGTTGATGGGTTAAGTGAAAACCGTGTCACTGGTGTGAAGACTGTGTACTCCTTTAACGGTTGCTGGTGGCATGGATGCCCCCGTCCTGAGTGCGGAGTCACCGGAGATATCAACGGTAGGTCTCTGCCGACTGTCTTGCATCGACCCACACCCGCGATCAACTTATAGGATCACAGTTCACTCACAAAGTCTTGTGGGAGCATGAATATGATGCACGGATGAGACAGACGATGTATACCGTGAGGAAATAAAACGATCAAGCGTTCAATGGTGCTGGATCCTCTCAAATGTGGTGATGCTTGTTTGGAGGACGTACAAATCCTTTCAGACTATACTTCCCCCTACGGAGGGCGTGAAGCTCCATTACTACGATTTTGTTCTTTATACCCATACGTGATGAAGAGCAATCCGTACCCCGTGGGCGCTCCTGAGAAACTGGTGGGGCCTAGCCTACCATCCATCAATGAATTTTCAAAAAATTTGAATGATCATTACTTTGGGCTCTCTTTCGTAGACGTACTCCCCCCACGCAATTTATGGATGCCGATCTTACCTGTCGTTATCGACGACAAGCTCATGTTTCCCCTGTGCGTGAAGTGCGCGGAAGAGGATAACGGCGAATGTAACCATATACCCCACCAGCGTAAGATCAGAGGCGTATATACAAGTCCTGAGCTGGCCCTAGCCGTACGCCATGGTTATAGAATACTGAAGATACACGAGGTGTGGAGGTTTCAGAAGCTCCCCAACCTTTTCACACCATATATAAACGCCTTTTTGAAGGATAAGGTTGAAGCATCAGGGTATCCGCGAGGAGTTGATACCGAAGATGAAAATCTGCCTATATTCAACGTTACCGCGACCGCGAAGGTATACAACTTGATCGTGTCCAAATTGTAAAGAATCCTGGCAAGCGCTTTAGTGCAAAATTGTGTCTAAACAGTCTATGGGGAAAATTTGCGCAGAATACCGGCAGAGGGAACATTCATTTGCACAAAGTTATAGCGATGTCTGGGATTATGCCAATGCCCCGATAAAGAGGTCATGGAGATCGTGAATGTAAGTAATACTTACGTAATAAAGTACAACAACACTGAATTTGCCACAGATACCTCAAGGTTACAAACATACCTGTGGCGAGCTTCACAACAGCCTACGCCCGTATAAAACTTTGGGGTCTATTGCATTCTCTTGGGCGGAGAGTATTGTATGCCGATACAGATAGCGTGATATTCACAGAGAGGGAGGGTGAATACATGCCCGCTATTGGGGAGTTCCTCGGCGAGCTCACTGATGAGATCAAGGATGAGTATGGGGACGGTGCATACGCCGACTCTTTTATCTCAACAGGACCTAAGACTTATGGGGTACGGGTCAGGGTAGGGGATGAAATGAAATAATCGTGAAGGCAAAGGGTATTACGCTCAACCATGCGAATCGGGAGGTTGTTAACTTTGAGTCGTTGAAGGATCTAGTATGTTTGGAACCTCACCAACTAATTGTAGGCACCCACAATTTTCGGGCGCAGAAGCTGGGAGCGTGAAGGAACTTAGGGGTACGATGGTGTGCCGTAACACCTATAGGAAACGTTACCAGTTACCTGGCACCTATGATACCGTACCCTTTGGATACCAATGATGCTTCTAACTCACACGTCTTGTTATAATCGTATCTATTTGTAAATATATATATATATATATAACTTGAATATCTCGTTTATTAAATCGTATTTGTAATATATGAATATCTCAATAAATCAAATAGCGTTTCACTTTCTCCTTTGTGTGTGTGTGGTGTGTGTGTGTGTGTGTGTGTGTGTGTGTAGGTGAAAGTTCTAAGCTCCGCCACTGCGTGAGTCATGCTACTATCTGGGAGTCCCTGCGTGGTCAGTCGACCGCAGTAAGCCCGAGAGATCAGACGTGTATTCAGATCAGACGTATATTGAAATGGCTACCTTTATATTGCTTGCACAACGTTTATGAATGGTATTCAGTAAAGTGTGAGGATGTGGTGGATACCGAAAAACTTCCTATTCCCCCCTCCTATGCCTCTTTTAAAGCCACATTGGATTGTGCGAAGTTCCAAGATGTACAAATACTCTACGGATGTTCTGGTGAGACTGTTGAAGGCTTTCGTTGCACAGACGATGTGCTGAAGTATGCTGCAGGGCTAAACTTTATAAAGTCTCACATACACCGTGAAGTAAAAGAAACAACGCGTGCAGAAGAGACAGCAGGTATGGATAATGAGCCTTGTGGATGGGTGGTGTGACAAGCGGTATTACGTCATGCTACACCATGTCGATTACTCATACCCTACGTCTGAAAATGTGAATCTCGTGATCATGGACAATCTTAGGTGTTTTTATCACTATATTAACGTATATCATGATGAGGTTCATAGTGAGGTTGTGGCTAGTGCCATGCGTGAGTTTTTTAACAGATTTTAGAGACGAGTATCGTTTGATGGGCAGAAAGGAAAAATATGAGCATATGTTCCTCTCAAATAGTGCGCCGGAGTGTGGAGATGATTAGCGCCTAGTTCTATCCAAAGTGCGTAGGCTGGTAGTGACGAAACGGAAAAAAATATGTGCAACAATTCGAGTCGTACGAACATGCCATTCACGTATCATCGAGTCAGCCGCCCGTCGAACCGTTCCTGCCTGTGCCTCACACGGCTCATAGTTATCTCAGAGCTTGAACCGAGTAGACGTGCGCTCCTCGAATACGATGGAACTTCCTTTGAGCAGCATTCTCAACGCCTCGTACGATGTGTCCGTGACGAAATCGTTGCGCGTGTTCAGGCGTAATTCCGGTACCATTAGCTATGTACTGGAAACGGAATGTAGACCGACAAACAAACGGGTTTATTTAAGTATCGAGGAGATGAATAGAATCTTTGTGATAGTTGATAAGTGGTGTGAAGATCGTTATAAAATACCTGCTAACGTAGGTACAAGAAGAGAGCAGATTAGTGACGCGCCCTCATACGCCGTTGTATGTACGTTGTGTATAAATAACGATCGGCCGTGCATTGATATAAGGCTTATGTGGAAGAATGCTTCTGATAATAACGCTCTTATTCCTACGCGAAACCGTTTCATCCTCGACAGAATGTTTGAAATCGTCGGATTCCGTAAACTGAAACCTATATTAGACGCGCGTGTTACGGATATGCTTTATTTTGATACAGTTCTTGAATACGCATACACTGCTCTGCTCGATGGGTTTACCGAGTGTAGGACTGGTGAGAATGGTCTAGTGCTGGATGTTTATTTAAAAAGTTTAGACTCTTTGAAATACCATGAACTTTGGTACAAAGCAATTGATCGGTACAAGGCTGAGCTCACCTACACCGTTCACCCTGAAGAACTATTTCTTTATATAACGCGCAGTTGCCGTAACGATTTAGAAGATTATTTCAATTGCCGTTATGTTGAGTGAAGAGTTCACGATTGAAAAGCCCGAGTCGGTAGAAATAAACCCTCGATTGGAAAAGCATTCTTATAAACTTGTGTTTAATAATGTAGCTAACGATGAACTCTTTGTGCGTGCTTTTGATTGTATTCTAGACGTATTTAAAGATGACTTGCCAACCGGTTGTAAAGTGGGGACAAAAATAGTACTGAACGATATGAAAGCCATTCATATCGAATACAGGTTTCCCTATACTTTAAGCGGTGAAATATTATTAAGCCGCATAGACTGCGTAATGCAGAGCAATAATGATGTAATTGTAAACTCGATTAAGACCGAGTTTAGTATTTTGAAAAAAAGTGAATTGTATATATATTTTGCTTGACGATTATACGCATATTTCTATTGATTTGTGTTTATATATATATATATATATTTTGCTTGATATTTCTCCTGTACGGTTATGTACATATTGAAGTGTATATGAAATGTATATTTTATTTATATATCACCATAATTGTGTGTGTGTGTGTGTATTTCTCCTGTACTGTTATGTACATATTGAAATGTATATGAAATGTATATTTATTTGAAATGTATATTTATTTTATATATAATTATGTGTATATATTACCTGTACTGTTATGTACATATTGAAATGTATATTTATTTGAAATGTATATTTTATTTTATATATATATATATCCATAATTGTGTGTATATATTTCTGTTATACGCATATTCCTCAAATGTATATTTATTTGAAATGTTATATATTTTATTATATATATAATCCATATTGTGTATATATATTTCTGTTATACGCATATTCCTCAAATGTATATTTATTTTCTATATATTTATAATAAAAAGAATGATGCAATGTTGTTTATTGGTATGCCTTCTACTACCGGTATTCTAATAATGTATACAACAGGTATCTGGCAATATTTAAGCCTTCTAAGCCAACTGGCTGATTAGGAGTCTATAATAGTGTATACAATGGTATCTGGCAATATTTAAGCCTTCTAAGCCAACTGGCTGATTAGGAGTCTATAATAGTGTATACAATGGTATCTGGCAACTCTGTCTTCGGATTACATGGCGCTATCTGGCAACTCAGCCAACTGGCTGATTAGGCGTATATAATAATAATAATGTATGCAATAATACTGCTAAAAAGAGGTATCTGACAACCATTTACAGCCAACTGGCTGATTAGGAGTCTATAATAGTGTATACAATGGAATACATGGCGCTATCTGGCAACTCAGCCAACTGGCTGATTAGGCGTATATAATAATAATGTATGCAATAATACTGCTAAAAAGAGGTATCTGACAACCAGCCAACTGGCTGATTAGGAGTCTATAATAATGTATACAATGGTATCGCGGTATCTGGCAACTCAAGCCATTTACGCCAACTGGCTGATTAGGAGCCTATAAAACAACGCCAACTCGGCTGGAAGTCTTAATGTGCATTCGAACTTGGTTTAAACTCTCTTTCTTCTACTACTTCTTTCACCACCTTTCTCTACAAAAAAAAAAAAAATGGTGTCAATAATCCAGCAGGGTTGAAAGCACCTTAAACAGAAAAAAAAAACAATTTGCACTTGGCTCCTGCCAGGTGAACACCTCTCCTCCTTTCTCTCCTCCTCCTCCTTTCTCTTGGGGGATAACGCCGCCTCCAAGTTTTCCCCCCACCCCCCTTTGCAACAACCCCCTTTGCAACAACCCCTTTGCAACAACCCCTCACCCCCCTTTGCAACATTACATAATAACCTGCAACATTCCTGCACTCTCCCCTTTTGCGGCTATACTACTCCAGTACCATCCCTCACCCTTCCTTGTCCCTAACCATCCTTCCCTCACTCGGCGTTGATGCAACCATGCTACTTGCATATATAGCAGAAACAATTTATTCAATCGCTATTTTTTAAAGAAGGCTCTGTTCCAACGAATCTATTATTATTATTATTAGTAGTAGTAGTAGTAGTAGTAGTAGTAGTAGTAGTATCGTCTTAAAAATTAAAATAGTAGGTTTAATATTAGATGAAAAACTAATTTTCAAATGACATATCGAACACATATTATACGAGTAAACTGTCAAAGTTCACTTTCTTGCATAAATTTATTCAATCGCTATTTTTTAAAGAAGGCTCTGTTCCAACGAATCTATTATTATTATTATTATTAGTAGTAGTAGTAGTAGTATCGTCTTAAAAATTAAAATAGTAGGTTTAATATTAGATGAAAAACTAATTTTCAAATGACATATCGAACACATATTATACGAGTAAACTGTCAAAGTTCACTTTCTTGCATAAATTTCAAAGTTGCATCACATTCCAAAATATTACTGCTTAATTCATATTATACTTTTGCACACCCTCACATCCCATATAAAATAGCAGTTTGGGGAAACACAATCCATTACATTATTCATCCATTAAACGTATTACATAAAAAAAATTAGAATAAATATCAGGTGCCAAAACGAACTGAGAACCAACCAAGCTTAATGACCTTCACAAGCTGAATATCCGTTCACATATTCATAAAATATTCTCTATGCAAGTCCCTGTGTTAAAAGCGAACGTTTTTCATAGGGGTTTTCGTAGTCAAGTGAATTGAAAAATCTTTGACGAGTATTAATTTCTTTCCCACTTTACACTTCTCCCCTAGTCCAGGCAATCTAGAGCAAAAATAGCTTCAACCTGGGCAAAATTGCTTCAGAAGCTTTCTAAACTGTTTCCAGCTCAGGAACCATTGCAGAATAACATATCCAAAATCCGACAAAATTGGACCCCGGGAACACCCCCAAAAATGAAATTCAAAATGGCGGACTGGCAGTTTCCTACGAAATACAATAAATTTTAATTTCGCTTTGTAGAGAGAGTTATGACGTTTTTCTTGATCAGTAAAATGTTTTAAAACACTTTCGTTTCTAAATTAACCTATATGACACTAAAAATTGCATTAGGCGGCTAGTATTAAACTAGGACGTCACGTAATGTAAATAAAATATACTGTATGGAGTGTATGTGAGAATGGACATTGCTACATCTTTATAAACTTATATTATATACAACTCTTTAATTCCTACTACCCACTATCAAATCTGCGTATTTGTGCTTGTCATTTTCTTTAAAACTGTTATTATGTACTCCTTTTAAATACTGCAACACAGTTTATTAATTTGTGTTTTCTGTTTCAGACTGACTCGGTGTGCGTCCGCCTTCAAGAATGCAGACCCCTGAAGAATTGTGCGTGATTTGTAAGGAGAAATTGGACAGCGGACAGGAAGTGGTTCACATCTCGCAAAAAGGAGCAGATGGTATAAATGCATCCAGCCGCAGCCGTGGAAGCGATGTTGTTGCAACAGCTGGAATAAGTGTTCACGTTGTATGTAGGAAAAGGTTTACGGATAAAAAGACCATTGAAATAAAGAAGCGACAGACCGCAGCCGAGGCAATACCAAGGAAAAGTGCTCGTTTTCATGAATTCGCATTTTCCAGTGCTACTCACTGTTTGTTTTGTGATACCTTTGTGGACTTTTTTTCCAAACACAAACCAAAATCAGAGCATGTCAATAAAACTACAGAGTTCTCCGAAACCATAAAAAGGTGCTGTGAAAGCCGCTGCGATGAATGGTCGTTTAATGTAAAAGGCCGTCTGGAGTATTATCTTCGTGATCTTCCTGCTGCAGATTGTGTCTACCATCACACCTGCAGCGTAAATTTTCGAAGTGGAAAAAACATTCCTCGCGCATACTCCTCCGACGATCATGATTCGAAGAAAGGGAGACCAACTAATGAAGAGCAACACCAAGCATTCCTTCAGACCTGTGCTTACCTGGAAGAGAGTGATGATGAACAACTGTTGATTGGAGACCTAATTTCCAAAATGGAGGAATATCTTGAAGGAAGTCAGAGCTCTGTCTACGAACGCAGGCACATGAAGAGAAAGCTTTTAGAACGTTACGAAGACAATATCATAATATCAGGTGAAAGTGGGAAGGCAGATGTAGTAACACTACGAGAGACAGCTAATGAAATTCTTATAGATTATCACAAAAAGTCGAAAGAATGTGATATAGATATAGAGCTACAGAAGATTTACCTAGTAGAAGCTGCTGCAAAAATAATCAGAAGTGATATCAAGTCTGTCGACTCGCCTAGAAAAGATGTGTATCCATCTCCAAATGACATCACTGCAGAAAGTGCTCTTCATTACATTCCCAACAGTCTGAAATTGCTATTATCAAAAGCATTTGCGGGACAGGATGCTTCAAGAAAAATAGGTGCAATTGGGCAGAGCATTATGCAAGCAACCCGTCCTAGAGGATTACTATGTCCACTACAGATCGGTTTGTCGGTTCAGCTACACCACAACTTTAGGTCAAGGTACCTTATTGACGTTCTCCATCAGCTGGGTTACTGTTCGTCGTATGCAGAAGTAAAGATTCGAAAGAAACGCGGCCCTGGCAAGTGGGTCTGGCTCTTTTACTGTTGATGAAAACACTGCAGTCCTTCTAGCAGCAGATAACGTCGATCATGATGTCTGCACTTTGGATGGGAAGAATACCTTTCATGGAATGGGTATGATTGCCGCAATAACTCCGAAGATCAAGATCCACCCTTCTATTCACAGGCGTAATGTTGGTGACAATGACATTAAGAAGATTGCAACCGTTGACATTAGGGAATATAGACACGCGAGAAGCATGTTGAGGGACATCTCATTCCGCGAACTTCCAGTACCCACTGCCACCATAAGTCGACTTAGTCTTCTCTGGCAGATATCTTCAGCAGAAAGATCAGGTCCAAGTTGGTCCGGAACAATGCAGGCAATTCACGGTGGATCAAGTGTCTCGCATCCAGGTGTGGCGTCGATCACGTTCCTTCCCATCATAGATATGTCGCCAACTGACATGACCTGCATATTTTCGACATTACTATATTTGAGCAAGATAGCACGCGATCAAAAAGTCCCATGCATTATTACCTTTGATCAGCATTTGTTCTGGAAAGCTTCCCAAATCATCAATGAACAGAGAGACCTGCAGGACATTGTTTTAATGCTGGGATCATTTCACACTCTGATGAATCTTTTGGGAGCAGTCGGTACTCTTATGAATGGTTCAGGATTGTCTGAGGTACTTCAAGAAATATACGGACCAAATGCCGTGCAACACATGATGTCTGGAAAAGCTGTTTCAAGAGCAATACGTGGTCATATGATAGTAGATGCAGCTCTTAGTACCTTACTAGTCGCAGACGTTTTCCCTCGTAATGAAGATGGAACTCCTCATGACCTCCATAAGGAAGCTTGTGACCTGCTACGATGTTATGACCGCCAAACAATCAGTTGAGGATGTGGAATCTTCGAATGCATTGTCTCAGATTGCTACCACTTTGGATGCGAAGAAAACTGACCTACAATCTACTTCGCAAACAAGTCAACTCTGGTTGGAATATCAGCGAATGATCAACATTGCACGTTCCTTGATAACAGCAGACAGAACCGGCTCGTGGGATTTGCACTTGCAAGCTATGCTGGAGACCATCCCCATAATTGCAGCAGCCGGACATCACAATTACCTGAAATCGATATACCTGTACCTGCAGAAAATGTTAAGTTTGCCTTCTGAAAATCCAGCCGTTAACAAAATGTTCCAGGAAGGTAAGTTTGTGGTAAGAAGAAGCGACAGATTATGGGCCGCACTCGGCACAGACCTGGTGATAGAACAAGTACTAATGCGTTCCCTGAAAAGCAGAGGCGGACTGACACGCGGAAGTGGATTTACAGACATCCAAAGGACAACGTGGCTCTTTTCTATGCCTCTGTGTTCCACTTATAACTTAGCAATGCAGGAATACACCAGAGTTTTGTTGGAAAGTAGTGAACAGCACAAGGAAATGAGGGAAGTAGACAAATCAGGACAGTAATGACATGAAGAAAGTACTTGAACGTCTGGAATCCTTATCGCCATTCCATTCTACCTCGGGTCTCTGCAACATTGTAACAGGGCTAACTGCTGATCCTGGAGTTAACGTTCATCAATTGCATTCAATCGGTACGAACATTGTCGTAAAAATGATTGGGAAACAAGCCTTTACATATTCTGCCAAAAGATCTGACAAAGTGAAAACACTAGGATCTGCTTCTGCCGTTGTGATCACTGATGCTTCAGATATAGAAGTAGATCCTGCACTACTGTTTCAGAGAATGATGACTGTTGCCACTGGCGGAGACATGAATCTTGAAGATGTCATGTATTACGAACTGTGTGCATATCCTCCTGCATTGTTCGAATCACGAAGTATCTTGAGGAAACCCGATAAGTCTCAGCTAGCTCATGCAATAATCAAATACACTGACACTTTACGCATGGAAGAAGTTCAAGAAATTCAGTGCACAGACCAGTACGTATTGGATGGTGGATCTCTACTACATCGTGTTTCCTGGCGTCAAGATGAAACATATGACAGCATCGCCAACTCATATGCCGATTTCACTCTGAAAACATATGGAAAAGCAATCATTGTTTTTGATGGCTACAGCAGCTCTCCTACGATCAAGGACATGACCCACAGAAGACGCAGCACCAAGACAAGCAGAAATGTGAATCTCAGTCCAAGCATGAAGTTTGTTGGCCAGAAGGAACACTTCTTGGCTAATGAAAACAACAAGCAAGCATTTATTTCCCTCGTAGGTGAGATGTTGAAGAAGCACGGGTGTACTGTTCACAACGCAGATGGGGATGCTGATGTGGACATCGTTCGTGCAGCAGTTTCCTCATCAGAAAATGCAACTACAACAGTAATAGGGGAAGACACCGACTTGCTGATTCTCCTTCTGTACCATGCCAAGGACAGTGGTTTCAAGTTGTACTATCGCAGCGATATAAGACGGGGACCATCTCCTAATCCTGTGTATGATATTCTCAGCATTCAATCATTGTTAGGCAATGACATCTGCAAGTATCTCCTGTTTGTGCATGCTTTCACGGGCTGTGATAGCACATCCAGAATTTTTTCGATCGGTAAAGCCAAAGCATTCGACACACTGATGAAGGTGGCTGAACTCCGTTCAGTTGCAAATACATTCTGTTCTGATTGTTGCCAACACTCTGACATTGAAGCCGCTGGAAGAAAAGCAATGCTTCTGTTGTATGGCTGCAAAACACTTGAATCCACTAACGCACTACGTCATCGAATGTTAGTTGAAAAGGTAGCTACAGCTAAATCTTTTGTTACACCCGAACGTTTGCCACCTACCGATGCGTCCACAAAGACCACAGCTTTCGCACATACTTTCAAATACTAATCTGGAAGTCTACAGAAGAGAAGATCGATGCAGAACAGTGGGGTTGGTATGTAAAGAATAATTCCTACTACCCTACAGCCTGCGACAAGCCACCAGCTCCAAATTATCTACTCAACATGATCCGCTGCTCCTGCAAGACGAAATGTGCTACTTCAAGATGTGGATGCAAGCGTAATGGAATGCCCTGTTCAGCCGCTTGTGGCGAGTGCCAAATCAGTGGTTGCGATAACAACCCAAGTACCGGTAATCTATCCGATGATAGTGATGAAGAGGATTAATTTCTGTATGTTTGTGACCAGGTATCACTTCTTCTGTAATGAACATAACTTGAAACTGGGAAAAAATAATTGTTGTATTATTGATTATAAAAATCTGTAAAAAGCTATATAACATTATATTTGCGTAATAACTGGTTGTGTTGTATATTGTTGAATTATTTAAAACATTACAACTGAAAGAAAAAGCATCAAATGTATCTCTATAAATAAAAGCGTAAATTATATATATATTTTTTTTCGTAGGAAACATCCAGTCCGCCATTTTGAATTTCATTTTTGGGGGTGTTCCCGGGGTCAAATTTTGTCGGATTTTGGATATGTTATTCGGCAATGGTTCCTGAGCTGGAAACAGTTTAGAAAGCTTCTGAAGCAATTTTGCCCAGGTCTAACTACAAATTGCCTGGACTACCCATATTCTATTCTTTCTATTCTTTCAAACTTTTACAAATTTGAATTTCACATGTAAATTTCTGCATGCTTTTTTTTAATTAAAAATATTTACTTACCGTATATACACTCGTGTATAGGTCGAGTTTTTAAGACTGAATTCTTAGGCAAAAATTAAGGGGTCGACCTATATAAGGGTAACATTTTCGTGGGGTTGAAATCCGTGCACGATGGGGAGGGCTAGGAGCTACTGTTAGCTTCAGACATGAAAAATATTTACCATTTAGTACCAGTAAACAATGAAAACATAAAATATGTACCAATTATTAAAATTACCAAATATATACCAATTATTAAACTTACAGAATGGTAGCACAGGATGATATAAAACATAAAATTAATACATTTTTAAAAGTTTATTTATAGAAAGATACACCAATTTTTGTTCATTAAATTGCAGTTTTTGGAAATGAGTTTTATATGCCATAAAATATGGTGCTTTATTACCCTAATTTGTTGTTCCACTACCCTCAACAACTGGGGTCTACCTATACACGAGGCATATGATAAATTAATGATTTCTTGGCCAAATATCAAGGGTCGACCTATAAACGAGATCGACCTATACTCGGGTATATACGGTAATTTAAGTTCATACAAATCACTATTAACCAATGCATAATAATGAATTATTATTTTAGCAATTAATCCAGATAACTCTAGTTAAATGTCATGAATGACCGTATGTATCAGGCATTGGGCAATGGGGAGTTACTTGGTCAATGTAATTAATTACAATTATAGTTACTTGACATATTCTCAATTACAATTACAGTTAGGCTACAAAGAATTGCATTTCTTTCATAAATACACACTATTTGATTTATGTCATGCTTTTCTACCTACGTATTTCAATTCCATTTTCAGTTTTGACCATTATCTTCAATGAAAACTAGATAATATTAGGTCAATAAAATTTACTCTTTTTATTTTTTGACATTGAACGGAACTGTATTTTTCATCAAACAGTTTTTCCTATGGACAACTGGACATTGGCCATAATGTATGTATGTGATATGGTCTAATGCAGTGGTTCTCAAACTGGGGTACGCGAGGGAATCTTAGGGGATACGCGAAGAGGTCTTGAAAATATAACCTTTTTAATTTTATATACGATTAACAAACGGCCACGAGTCACACGGTCGTAAAGAAAGTAAAAATCGTCTATCTCTCTCGAAAATCGAGAAAATCCCGTGAAAGAATTCAAGGGGTACAGAAGAAGAAAAAGTTTGAGAACTGCTGCTGCTCTACTTTGTTTTGAACAAAAAAATTGAATTATTATTATTATTGTTCAGCCTGTTCTGTTGTTTAATTAAAATGAAAACGGAAGAGTGCATCAAGCGTGATATCTTCCACCTTTGCAATTGACAGATCTTATCCTTTTAAATATCCTTTCAGCTGAACACTTACCAAAATCAGTGGTTTTACTTGTCACGAGGTTTTAAGAACTGGGGTGAAATACCTTCAGTTTATTTAAAAGAAAATGTATTATCTCTATGAAGTTTAGTCAGAGCCCGGGTTCGGTGGGTAGCAATATTTTCTTATTAGCGAAATGAAAACACTGAGGTCAAGGGTTGGACTCCCGTTGGCGCTCACTAATAATAATCCAGGAGATAGCATAATGGGCCCCATTAGTTGGCATCAGCGCTGCTCCAGTTTCTGGCCCTACTCGCTGATTATTATTATTACTGAATTAAAGTGAATCTTAATTTGTAATAAATTACCTGTAATTAAGGTGTGTTTTTATTCATTACATTATGTTCCTACTGTTATGTGACGTAAAATCATTGCTACGACAATCTACAGTGTGTAGAAGTTAAATGTATTGTCTGTTAGTCTGAAAAGTATGCATTTAATGAAAAGCTTGTTTAATAAGCTGGAAATTGTGATGTTATTTCAAATTTTAAATATATTTTTCATAAATTTTTCTTCCGCGAACTTTTTTTACAGGAACTATATATATACAGGGCGTCCCAAAAAAATGTATACACACTTTAAATAATTATAAAGGCAGTGTTTATTAAAATACATTTCATTTTCAAAATGTAATAGAATCTACAGACATTATTTAATTGTTTTGTCAACGCCTGTTTTCAAACTGACGTCCGTTCTGGTCCAGGCACTGCTGATAACGCGAAGCAATGGAATCGCAAACATCACGAAACATTTCGTTTGGTATTTGTGTGCATTCTCGTTCAATGGCTGCTCTCAATTCAGCGACTGTTGCAGGTTTTATAGCGTAGACTTTGTCTTTTAAGTATCCCCATAAAAAAAGTCTAGTGGTGTGAGGTCTGGTGAACGCGGAGGGTATTCTACGAAACCCCTTCGTCCAATCCACATCCACATCGTGCCAAGTACCACTCGCAATACTCCACTCTTCGGTCCGGATCATCTTCATTAATAGCATGGACTAATCTTGGAATGTAACTTTTCCATTGACAGCGCTTCAAAATGCGTTGGACAGACGATTCTGAAATTCCTACCTCACGACTCGCTTGCCGCACAGATTTTCTTGGACTTTGGTGATACGTTTCCAGTACTCTTTCTTGGTTTGTGGGGCTTGTCGATGTCCGTGGTCTTCCGGAACGCTTCTTGTGGACATTCTGAACAGTTCCATCGGCTTCAAACTTATCTCTAATTCGAGTGATGGTAAGTCGCGTTGGTGGATCTGTTTGAAACTCCCTCCTAAACTGTCTTTGCACTTCAACTGCGTTTTCACACTTCCAGTAGCATTTTAGAATGAATTTCCTTTGTTCAAAGCTTAGTCTGACTGCCATTATTAATTCTAATGGGTTTAACTTGGAAAGAAAGAAACATCAATTGAGCTATCAGCTGTTAAAGTGTGTATACATTTTTTTGGGACGCCCTATATATATATATATATATATATATATATATACATTTTAACTGCAAACAACACACAGTATAATTAATGTAAAGAACGACGCTTGTGTAGAAGAGCGTTCCGCACAAGATGAAGCGGGAGAACGAACAAATGAAAAATGAGGTACCACCCGGGAATCGAACCCGGGATCATCCGATTGCCGGTCAGATATACTATCCACTACACCATGGACCTCGATCAATCAGAAGTCGTAATTCTCCTACATACGAGCAGAAACCAATGCCCTGAGGGGGCACTTTCGCATGCCGTACATATACACATTTTAACTGCAAACAACACAGTATAATTAATGTAAAGAACGACGCTTGTGCGGAACGCTCTTCTACACAAGCGTCGTTTTTTACATTAATATATATATATATATATATATATGATACACACAGACCGTGCATGGAACAAGGAACTCATATATATATATGTGTGTGTGTGTGTGTGTGTGTGTGTGTGTGTGTGAAAAACAGATATAAGGTTTTCTCCATAAAATTAATTAATGGAACCAATTTCTCTATTCTAAGATGTCATTAATATGAGTATTAAATGGCCGAATACATGAAATGTCAACGCATCTCCGACATCTGCACTATTTAAGGTCAAAAGAATAATTTTCTTAAATTGTCAACTATGAAGAATTTCGTGAAAAATTAGAAAGAATTTCTCATAAATTGTTGCAAACCGATGGACCAGAATTTTTTTGTATATGCAGAAATTACCATTTTTTTCAAACGTTTCTATAAATTTGGAATTATATTATGAGGGAGGGGTCGTCGGCCCCCTTGTAAGTACCACAGTTGGAAAAGTTGCGGGTTATTCATCTAAAATTAATATTACTTTTTAAATACATTATCATTAAAGTAATCATCATCAGTTAGAAAGTTGCATATTAAAACTGTCTCGCGAACCACGAAAAGAGTTCCGCGTACCACACGTTAGAAATCGCTACATTAAGAATTGAATATACAGTTTCGGAAAAAAGTTTGCCTACAACCGAAATTTTAAAAAGCTTAAACAATTAATAACACTGTACAACAAATTTTCGGTTCAGAAATAAAACGGGAATAACATTCAGTCATTCTTAATATTTCGAGTGTGCTGATTCCAAATCTGAAAATAGTTTTTTTCTATCACGTCACGTTTTTTTGTAATGACTGCTTAAATGAAAATTAAAATTAAAAGGTTTATTGGCAGACTATAGTCCATATGACAAATATTATTAATACAATGACAGTTCACATACTAAGGATAGAAATATATACAATTGATTAGAAATAATACTGTAATGTCGAAGTTAAGTGGAGCTACAGACAGACGTTTTCGTACCAAGAAGTCCATAACTTAGAGGATAAATGGCAGGACTCATGGATAGCTTGGATGATCGGGTTGGTTGATTTTTTAATTCTTTGCATTAGACTGTATTGAGCATGTTTTGTTACCTCCGGGAAGCTCGGGACATTGTGGGTAGAAAACATTTGCGAAGCTGAGCATCTCGGGGGTAATTTATGTAAGAGTCTAAAAGACCTGTTGTACAGCAAATTTAGAGTTCTGCCAGAACTTTTTTATAATTCACCCACAGTTGCTATCCGTATATATTACTGCAGAAAGTACGAGAGAGAGTGTCTTTAGCTTCACTTGTACAGAATCGAAAGTTCCTTATGGTCATATTCGCTTTAGCAGACAGGCTTCGAGATTGTTTTCTTATATCCGAGTCATCACTCAAGGAGCTGGTAATAGTTTGACCCAAATACTTAAACTCTTGTACTTCCTCAATTAGTTCACCATTCATTTTAAACCTTATATCAGCTGGCTGATTACAGCTTTTAGGCTGAAATTGCATAACCTTAGTTTTTGTAACATTAAAAAGAATATCATGTTTCTGCGAATACGCTTCGCAGACTTTTAGTAGCCGATCCAGACCTTTAACAGAGGGACTTATTAACACCATATTATCGGCATAAACTAAGTTATTTATCCTTGTGTTATCTATACAACATCCCACTGTTGCCTCATTAAGTGAAGCAATTAATCCGTCGATATCCGTCGCAATCTTCATACCAAAAAATAAGAATATATTGATAAACAGATAGGCTTTATCATATGGAACAGTTTAATTATTGCTATACTTCAACATATATGCACAAAATTAACATAAAACTCTCGTATTATACTGTTTTCAACTCATTATTTGTATTTATGCTGGCGTGTGTGTGATGTTTCTGGTTGGTCACGCTTTAAATTCCAGCAGAAATCGGCCAGCATAGCAGGACTCCGCTTCCCTTTGTATCGGCTCTCCATTGTGGCTATATCCTAGTGGAATCTCTCCCCGTGTTCGTCGCTAACAGCAGATGCGTTTTACGGAAAGAATGAGAGATGTGAATGCAAAAAATTAATTTTCAATGACATCTTACATCCGAGACGTTGGTATGAGTTGATAAGTTGATCCACAAGTGCAGCATAGTTGTCGTATCACTTATCGTTGGGAATTTTTCTTTAGATATTTGAAGGCAGGCTTATCCTGTTTCAACGCCTTTGAAAATTGTTTCATCAGCCCTAGTTTTATGTGAAGTGGCGGCAAGCTAACCTTTTCCTTTCGTACTAGTGGTTCGTGAATAACATTGTGAGATCCAGGTGAGGAATTGTCTCGCGGCGGCCATACTGAGCGTGTGTAGTGTTCAGACCTTGCTTGGCTCTCCCACTTGCATAGGAAACACATGTATTTCGTATAGCCAGTTTGCAATCCATTGAGAATAGCCACAACCTTCAAATCTGCGCAGATAAGCCATTCATGTTCATTGTATTTTATACAGTCCAGAATAAAAGCAACATTGTCATACGTTTCTCTCAAGACGACTGAATGAGCGATCGGAACAGAAAGCATTTTGTTCCCATTGTGTAGCAGTACACCCTTAACACTGTACAGAGCTGCATCAATGAACAATCTCCACCGATTCGGTTCATAGCACAAACCCAGAGCATCGAACAGACCGTGTATATCAATGCAATAACAAAGATTGTTCTTCATTGTGAAATATTCCTGCAAATCCAAGGAGCGCTTTCGCTTTCGGAATGCTGCAGTTCGTAAGTCTTCCGCCAGCAGATTCCATTCTTGTAGACGTGAGGCCAGCAGTTCACTTTGTTGCTTGATAAGTATTAAATCACGGACCAAATCATTGAGTTCAGGCTGCGTGATGAGATGTTGTTCTTTCTTGGACTCGACTTGAGCTTCATAGCATTCGCCGTCTGACTCCGATTTGTCAGAGTCTGTGTTATCGGTCGGCATTTCAGCTGGAAGACGAGGGATGGGTATATCTGTAGAATGTTCCACAGGACGCATAGCAGAACGAAGATTTGGGTAGGCTATAGCCTTTTTCCCTTTTCTGTTGCAACCTGTAATGTGAGACAATAGACATTGTTGACTACTTAAGATAGCATAATTGTGTAATACATTATGCAGAGCAGGATATGCTAAAATGTGCTAAAAACACCAAATTTGACATATTCAGAAAAATAAAAGATTCAAACCTGTGATGTTCGTTAAGCAGAAATAGCAATCAGTTGAATGGTCCAGCGGCTCTCTCCATACCATTGGGACACCAAATCCCAGGCCAGGACCGGTGCCTTTGAACCATGCTTGTACATCTCACACAGCAGATATGAGGTGCCCAGTGCTTGTCCTGAGCACCAACTTTGCATGCGAAGTATACTGTAATTCATAAAGCTTTTTCACATGAGAAGTCAACTTCCTTTTCTACTGTTTTAACGTTAGTTAATGTCCCACAAATATAACAAAAACTGTCTGGCGAATTTTTGCACTCTCTAGGCATTGTAGCATAACATCAATAAAAACCTGTGAAATAAGAAAATGATAGATCAATTTGCAATTTCACACAATATAGACGTTGTCGGTGAAATATACATAATTTGATAGCTGTTATTCAATAATACTCACTTATAGCACCGATTTATGATAAAATATGGCTGACAATTTTGTTTTAAATGATTAATGAAAGAAATTTTTCATAAAATCAAAGTGGAAACACAGAGCCGACCACCACCACCACAGCATATGCATGACTGAACAAAATGTAAAAGATGCGTTCAGAGAATCCAGTGGTTCTCAAAATGATACAATGAAATAGGGTCATTTTCATAAAATCGGTGGGTGATACAAATAAATGAGTGTTAAAAAATATGAAAATAAAAACCCACTCGAATAGACAGAGTTTATTTCCACAACAGTTTCGATGCTCACTGGCATCCTCCTCGGGTGGATACAGAAAAACGAATGAACCAAAACAAGAGGGAAAACTTTGACACTTTCTTTCAGTCATTAAATAATCTTGTTCCCTCCATTAAATTTAAATATGAATGGGAGAACGACAAACAATTACCTTTTCTAGATGTTTTGGTTATTAACGAAAGCGGAAAGCCCAATTTCACGGTCTATAGAAAACCTACTCATTGTAATTCGTACATTATTATTTTTCATATCATGATGAAGGGGTTAAAAGCTCAATTATTTCTTCCATGTTTCAAAGAGCACTTAGAAAGAGTAAAACCGTTGACGAAAGATTTTAAGTTTGCTTTGGCGTTCAAATATTCATCTACCGTGAAAAGTAAATTGGTTAGGAATAACGTTGCAAAAGAGGAACAAGCCTGTGTCTACAGCATTCCCTGTAAAAGTTGTGATTTAGTATACGTGGGAGAAACTGGAAGAAATATTGAAACCCGTATTAAAGAACACAAATATGCCTTCAGAAGTTGTAATACTAATAATGCCATTTTTTATCACGCCAGCCAAAATAATCATGCTATAGATTGGGAATCAAGTAAGGTACTTTATAAATGTAATAATTATGTCAAAAGAAAAATAATAGAATCTGTATGTATAGAAAAAGTAGATAATTTTAATTTGTGCGAAGGTACTTATAAGTTAGACCCTTTAATGAGATTCTTGGTAAAAAAAATCCCTTACGGAGTCGGGGGAACGTGTTCTAACCTAAGTGTGAATTTCTTAAAGGTCTCTGGATTGTTTCCTTACTCGCTTTTAGTAAATGTAATAATGGAAGTAATAAATGTGGAAATAAATATAAATGCAACAGATGTAATAATAAAGGTAAAATTATAAATTTAATAATTAGGGTAAAGGTAATAATAATAATAAAAAAAAAAATGTAAATGCAATAATAAATGCAATAATTATGTCAAAATATTAGAATCTGTATGTATAGAACAAGAAGATAGTTTTAATTTGTGCGAATGTACTTATAAGCGGGACCCTGTAATAAAATGCCCTTCTGGTGTTGGGAGAACGGTATCTAACCTAGGTGCGAATTTCTCAATGGTCTCTGGATTGTTTCCTTCTCGCCTTTTTCATTCGTTTTTCGGTTTATAAGTTCTGTATAATAAACAACAATGTAATAACCAATAATAATAAATTTATAATTTCTGTAATAAATAATAATGCAATATTAAATGTAATAAATTTAATAATAAATGTAATAATTATGTAAAAAATAATAGAATCTGTATGTTTAGAACAGGAAGATAGTTTTAAATTTGTGCGAATGTACTTATAAGCGGGTCCCTTTAATGAAAATGCCCTTCCGGTGTCGGGAGAATGGGATCTAACCTAGGTGCGAATTTCTTAACGGTCGGTCCCTGGACTGTTTTTCCCTCTTGTTTTGGTTCATTCGTTTTTCTGTATCCACCCGAGGAGGATGCCAGTGGGCATCGAAACTGTTGTGGAAATAAACTCTGTCTATTAGAGTGGGGTTTTATTTTCATATTTTGACCTTCACGTAGAAAAAAAGTGAAGTTTTTTGCATTTAAATGAGTGTTTTTTTCGCAATCTACGCATATAATTAGCCATAAAAATGACGATCTCATTTCCGGTTTTTTTTCACTGTTGTACAGTGTAATTGGTAATATTCCGTTTTCTTTGGATATTTAGATCAATAATCTTTTTTTGGGGAGGGCTAGAAATTTTAGGTTTGCGGGTGAACGCTTCTGAAACAGTATATGGCAAACAAACGTCTGCATACGTGTACACTGTAAACAGTCATCAACGAATGTTGTTGGGTGGGGATTCCACTATAAACTGCAATAGACGAAGACTTTCTTTACTTAGGATGTCATATTAATGGTCATTAATTTGATATCTCATTTAAATCCAAGTTATAATATGGACATTTAAAAATGGAACTGTGCCAACTAATAGAAATCAAAAAAATTTGCCAAAGCCACAAATGCAATTTGTATGACGCCGAAATAAGTGTGCTAATAATAGATCGCGTAGGATTGCTTGATTTGTATGTTCCACTTTGACTGTAAATAAAGAAGAAAGGGATAGATTACGAATAGTATATTTTTTTCAAAACTTCCCCCGCCCCCAATTTTTTTTTAAATTCTCTGAATGATTTTGTTAAAAATTCCCGTTTGCTGTTTTTACTGGGATTTTATTCCGGTCGACATAAATGTCTCACAATCACTAAGTTACTGTATTTATATCTCCAACATGCTCATTTTCAGCTAAACGAACGAGTAGGTATATCTGATTTCTCAAATTCAATGAATAATAAATGGTAACGACCTGACGATTTCATTTTTGAAGCCGTTGCGTCTTTACTATACAAATAATTTCATTTCATCGTAAGGCCTTCATAAATTAAGTGATATTATCAGTAAACGTAAAGGAAAAACTATACAGGATTAAGGACTTAGTAGCTCGTGTTAAGGAATTAAGAGATTATAGCTTCATTCCTTATTCTTATTGTTTCGTGATGGGGAGCTGTTGTAAACTCGAAAATACTGAGAGCAAGTTCCCTACTTTTCAGTGGGACTATATATATATATATATATATATATATATATATGGGCGCGGACTTAAAATTAATTAATTTTTTCTGTTAATTATTTTTATAGCATATACTGCAAAATTAACGTACTTAGTCATATTCAACAGCTTACCACTTAACGATCTAAACAGTATGGCATGTTAATTGGTAGATTTCTTGCGTAATTATACCCGGTTCCATACGGACCAACTTATTCGAGATCTTTTATTCCCGCATACAAGTCTCGCAGTTCAAATTATCACTCGAATGATCTTGAACTTCGTGTCCTCGAAATTCTATTTAAAGACCTTCCTTTGAGGAGTTCCATGGAGATATTCGATTAACGATTTCTATGCTTTCATATCACGAGTGAAATAAGAAATTCTTATCTATTTAATCAAAACGAAAACGGAAGAGTTAATTTCAAAATGGCGTTTGAGACTATTTCAGTGGAAATTATTTTGATTGTCTTTAATCGAGATTTGAAAATGTTTTATTCACCACTTTTGTGTAGAAAATGGAAAATTTAATTTTATGGAAAATGGAAATCAATCAATCAATCAATCAATCAGTCAATCAACTCTCTCTCTCTCTCTCTCTCTCTCTCTTAATTAGACGGTGTTAATACGTTAATAAACAAAAACGCTCAATAAAGTTTATAATCAATAAACTTTTTAGATTGAAATGTCATTTATGCTATCCCCACATTCAAACAACGCTCCCCTCCGTCTCCATTTTATATCGACCAAACTCCCCTCTCTCTCTCTCTCTCTCTCTCTCTCTCTCTCTCTCTCTCTCTCTCTCTCTCTCTAATTATCTTCTTGGCACTGATTTGAAATCACAGGCTTTTTTGGACCGATGACAAAGACCTCATTGTTAACAAATAAAAAAAAGCTGAAAAATGAGACGTACAGATATAAAATTAAGAAAGAAATAGTAATGACATGTAATGGAACTGGAGTCTTCTGATTGGTTCTAGAGGGCGTTACTCATTAAAACAGGAATTATGACTCAGTTGTGTCACACTCTGAGGATTAGGATCTCCAAATTCTTTAAGTAGGAACTTACTAATTTTTTAGATACTCCAACCGTTGTATATTCTCACGAAATAGTATTGGATTTGAGATGTAAAATTGTTTTTCTTCTCTGACTGGTCAGCCTGTGGAAGAAATGAAACAGGGTCTCTGACTGAACAAGTCATAATCTCTCACCGATCATAATCTGAATTCTCGTTCAGGAGAGATGCGCAGGCCCCGCCTCCGCTCCGTAGGTGGAGACTTCTGTAAAAGTGACAAACATTTTCAGTCGTCCTGTCATCACTACTTCCTAATGATATACTGTATATACAATTATGTATATATTGTTCCATTCCGTAAAAGTCTCGATACAGCGAAACAGATTAGAAGTTGTTCATATTTCCTATTTCTGTTTGAATATTCACTTATTTATACAGTACATATTTTCTAAAACATGAATGCTTCATAATATATTTAATGCAATTCAGATTCTATTTAACTAAAATAAAGACAAATTGACTTATATCCTATAGGTTTTAAGTAGGGAGCAACTATGCATTCATATAAACAAAGAAAATTTAAGAGTTTCAATATTTCTGCTGTTTTTTCTTCCAAGAAATTACCTCTTATAGGCTAGGCCTAGGGCCTAAGTCCCGTAGTTGCTTGAAGGTTTACCTTATGACAAGAATGGCAAATTTGAACAGTCTGACACTCAGGGTCTATATATTTTTTATTTATAAGGGTTAAAAATTAAATTTAAAATTAATGTACAAATATCACTCGTCTTTTACACCATAAATGAGATTATTATAAATATATATATAATCGTATATAATGCAGGTACTGTAGATTAGAAAGTCATCTAAGTTAGATTTAAGCCTATATACCCAGTTAGGGTTGCCAAATCAGATGGTTTCCAAATCCGAAGATTTTACCTACGAAGCTCATCATTATTTGTTTATGTAGCTAAACCGATATATAAACTTCCTCATTTTCTAGAATAATAATTTAATTATCTTGCCAAAAATCTGTAAGAAAAGAGGCAAATTCTACTTTCAGTTGTTTTAATTTGTTCTAGATTTGCACAGTGTTCCCTCAGATTCAGCAAACCAAAGAGATATATATACAGTATATATATATATATCTATATATATATATATATATATATATATATATATACAGGGTGGGCCGTAAGTTTCCATACATAGGAAAATTTAAACGTTGTTTTTATGTTTCAGATACCCTAAGAATATGCGTTTGTAAGATCTTGTTTACTGATGAAGCAAATTTTTACGTCAATGGAGAGGTTAATCGGCAAAACATACGTTATTGGAGTAATGCTAACCCTAACTGGCTGAGTCCGACGAAGATGCAAGGTGCCGGTAAAGTGATGGTGTGGGCCGGGATATGGGGTGACAGAATTATTGGACCAATTTCTGTCAGTGGAAATCTTAATGCCGAAAGGTATCTTAACATGTTGCAAGAAGAGATTTTCCCATCCCTGCTAAACGAGGAAGGTAACTTCCCAGTTTACTTCCAGCAAGATGGAGCTCCACCTCATTATGGTCTTCACGTGCGTCGGTATTTGGATCAGCAGTTTCCGGATGCTTGGATTGGTCGGCGTGGTCCTGTGGAGTGGCCTCCCAGATCCCCAGATCTCACCCCCTTGATTTCTCTCTTTGGGGGCACTTGAAGGCCATGGTGTATCAGGAAAAGATACGAGACATAAATCATCTAAAGGAACGTATCACCAACGCCATTACAAGCATAACGTCAACTGTGCTAATGCGTGTTCATCAACAGTGGGGAACACGTATTGAAATGTGTTTTCAAAACAATGGCAACCATGTAGAGCATATTATATAAATAAAAATGGTTGTCCATAAAAAAATGTTTATTTTTCCTATGTATGGAAACTTACGGCCCACCCTGTATATATATATATATATATATATATATATATATATATATATACACACACACTTGTATTTGTAAAATCAAATGGGTTTGAATACTTTTTATCTTAATTTTAAATAAAATCGCCAAATGAAAGCCCATTTCAGCTGTGTTTACCTTTTGTTCTATTTTTTTTAAAAAGGTGATTGGAAATTACATCATTCATCTTTTTGGTGCTTACAATTTTCTAAGAATTTCTTAAAATTTAAGGAAAAACACGTTTGTCAACAATGTCAGTCATATTAAGAAACCGTACAGGTGTTTCAAAAGTCCAGAAATCATAGGAAATATTTTTCATTATATATATATATATATATATATTTTATAATTGAAAAATAAATATTCCTATGATTCTGGAGTTTTGAAACCCAAGTCCGGAATCATACGAATACTTATTTTCAATTACATTATAAAATATATATATATATATATATATATATATATATATATATATATATATATATATACATACATTCTAACTGCAAACACGCAGTATAATTAACGTAAAGAACGACGCTTGTATCGGGGAATATTCCGCGCAAGATGAGAGAGAAACGAAACAAATGAAAAAATGAGGTAACCACCCGGAAATCGAACCCGGGATCTTCCGACTACCGGTCAGATATGATAACCTCACACCACGGGCCTCACTCGATCAAATGCCGTAATTCCTCTACATACGCGCAGAAACCAATGCCGCAAGGGGGCACCCCTCGCATGCCGTACATTATATACATTCTAACTGCAAACACGCAGTATAATTAACGTAAAGAACGACGCTTGTATAGGAGAATATTCCGCGCAAGATGAGAGAGAGAGAACGAAACAAATGAAAAAATGAGGTAATTTGTTTCGTTCTCTCTCTCTCTCATCTTGCGCGGTATATTCTCCTATACAAGCGTCGTTCTTTACGTTAATTATACTGCGTGTTTGCAGTTAGAATGTATATAATGTACGGCATGTGGGAGGTGCCCCCTTGGGGCATTGGTTTCTGCGCGTATGTAGAGGAATTACGGCATTTGATCGAGTGAGGCCCGTGGTGTAATGGTTATCATGTCTGACCGGCAATCGGAAGATCCCGGGTTCGATTCCCGGGTGGTTACCTCATTTTTTCATTTGTTTCGTTCTCTCTCTCTCATCTTGCGCGGAATGTTCTCCTATACATGCGTCGTTCTTTACGTTAATTATACTGCGTGTTTGCAGTTAGAATGTATATAATGTACGGCATGTGGGAGGTGCCCCCTTGGGGCATTGGTTTCTGCGCGTATGTAGAGGAATTACGGCATTTGATCGAGTGAGGCCCGTGGTGTAATGGTTATTATATCTGACCGGCAATCGGAAGATCCCGGGTTCGATTCCCGGGTGGTTACCTCATTTTTTCATTTGTTTCGTTCTCTCTCTCATCTTGCGCGGAATATTCTCCTATACAAGCGTCGTTCTTTACGTTATATATATATATATATATATGAAAAAATTATTTCACGAAAGTGACACGTGAAAAGTATTTATGATGAATAAAACCACGAAGGAAAAAGAAACACAAAGGGGTGCTCAAGCGCTTTCGTCTAATGACATCCTCAGGAACACTGGAGTGAAAGGACAGATCAAGGCAATATATAGGTTACAAAAATAAACATACATACATACATATTCACATATATACATATATATATATATACATATATATATATATATAAATATATACATATATATAGTAAGCATAGAAAAAAATTGTGGGAGGAGCCAACATTTATATGGTCACAGAAGAATAAAGAAATAAAAATAAATATAAATATAAATTGAGAAAAATTAATTACAAAATAGTGCCTTAGTGATATATATGTCACAGCCTAAATAATCATAAAGAAATAAACAGGCAAATAAAAAACCCATAAATACATATACATATACATATATATATATATATACATATATATACACATATATATACATATATATATATATATAAAGACACTTTTAGCACTTTGGCCGACCTTCCATATAAATTCAAATGGCTTTTTTATGGAACAGGTCACAAAAGAATAAAGAAATAAAAATAAATATAATATTGTAAGTGGAGTCTACCAATTCAAGCTCAAGAGGGAGGTTTTACAATCGATTTAATAGATGCTCCTCCCACAATTTTTTTCTATGCTTACTATATATATGTATATATTTATTATTATATATATATGTATATATATATATGTATATATATGTGAATATGTATGTATGTATGTTTATTTTTGTAACCTATATATTGCCTTGATCTGTCCTTTCACTCCAGTGTTCCTGAGGATGTCATTAGACGAAAGCGCTTGAGCACCCCTTTGTGTTTCTTTTTCCTTCGTGGTTTTATTCATCATATATATATATATACAAAGGAATACAAAAGACACCAAACAGCAACAAACCGGCTGGTCCCAAAGAGGTTGTCTGTTTAAGAAAGAAGGTTAAAAGATGTAATAAAATTTAAAGACAGTGAAAGTTTAAAAGCAAAGCACAGAAAAGAGGTGTGTGTGTGTGTTTAATTTTTTATGTAGGAAGGCTGGGCCAAGGGCGAACGTCCGCAAAAGCACCCCCACTCACCCTAATGGAAGAAGAAGAGAGCCAAAATCAAAATATATATATCAGAAGGGAGAATACTGACAAATCAGGTAATTTACATTTAATCGCATAACGCAATTGACATTTACTCTCTCTAAATATGCGATGTAAATAAATGCGAAACTGGATTATTGCTTTAACGTTTAGATATTCTAAATTTGGACTTGTTTAACATTGAGTCAAATGTAACTGGAAAGCCCTCGAGGTGAGTTTACTGACCGAAAGACAATACACTTACAGTATTGCAAATAAAGCTTCCAGAATACATACTAAACAATTTGATTCGTAAACTCGCTATTAAGAATATATTATTCTCTGTTTGTGCCAAATTTGCTCAAATTAAAAAAAAATGTCTATCTTCCATTTTTAAAATAATTTGCACAATGATCACAAATTCCAAAAAATTTCAAAGTATCCAATAATTATAATAGTACATTTCCAGTTAATTAAAGGTATTTTTTGAAAACTTCGCACCAACTATCGGTCGGTGACCAAATTGTAAATAAAAGACTCGTAAATAAATTACATAAAAAATATAAACTCTATAATATATGATCCTGTCTTCAGTGGTAAACATAATTTCACATCACACAATCTGGAGTGGTAAGCAAGTACGATAATTAACGTTTACAATAACTATTTATAAACGGTTGAGAGTGCATGGATCGGTATTTACAAACTATATATATATGGCCTGATTAAAACTCATAAGCCAAATAATCCTGCAAGGCCTATTGTTAGTTCTATAGGATCTATTTCATATAAGCTATCCAAATGGCTTGTCTCCATTCTTAATCCTTTCCTTGGCACAATTTCACAATCACACATAAATAATAATGTAGACCTGGTGGAAAAATTAAATAGTATCAGTGTCAATTACAATTTTAGATTGGTAAGCTTTGATGTTACCGCTTTATTTACAAGAGTCCCGGTGGAGGATCTATTAGTGTTTCTTTCGGAAGAATTGGTTAAGCATAATTTGCCATTACCTGTGGCTACAATTATAGAATTAATTAAGCTGTGCATAGTAGACTCAAAATTTGTGTTCAATAATGAATATTTTAGGCAGAAATTTGGTATGGCGATGGGAAACCCTCTCTCCCCACTTTGAGTAACTTATATATGGAGTTTTTTGAAAGTAAGGTATTAAGAAGATTCTGCCAAATTATGTTCCATGGTTTAGATATGTAGATGATGTTCTTTGTCTTTGGCCAGTGACTTTAAATCTCAATGAATTCTTACCCAAACTTAATAATTTAACTCCCTCTATCAATTTTACAGTTGAAATAGAAAAAGATTCTTCGATCCCTTTTTTAGATGTTTTAATATATAGGTCTGGAAAAAAGTTTAAGTACAATATTTACAGAAAACCCACTAATAATTGTTCCTATATACATTATTATTCTGATCACCACATTAATGTAAAACGATCCGTTCTTTCTACTTTGTTCCTAAGAGGTCTACGAATTTGTAGCCCAGAGTTCATTGACGACGAAATTTGTAAAATATACAAAATTGGTTTTGATTTAAAATACCCAAAGAACTGCATAAATAAGTCCTTAAAAATGGCAAAGAAAACCTTCTACGAAGTAAAGGATAAGATTCCTTATAACACAAAAAATGTTTTAGTGTTACCATTCAGAGAAAATTTCCTTGATCTGCCGAATCTGCTGAGGACTTTTAACGTAAATATTGCGTTCAAAAATTTAGATGTAATTAAGAATTCAGTGATTAAGAACTCCCCGTTAAGTGAACATGGTTGTGTATATAAAATCCCTTGCACAATATGTAATAAATTTTACATTGGCCAAACTGGTAAGACCCTTGAGTTACGTATTAAACAGCATCAATACAGTATAAGAAGTGGCCAGGAATCTAACGCCATTTTCATTCACGTAAGAGATACTAATCATCCCATTGATTGGAAAAATGCTTCCAAATTAAGGTTTAGTAAATCTATTGTTAGCAGAAATATACTGGAATCAAGTGTGATCAAGAATAATGCGGATTTGGTCCTTAATATTAGTCCTGGGTTGCATAAATTAGATTCGTGCATTGTCAGAAAGCTGGCGAAGGGCCTACTGTTTTCTTGACTGCATTCTTGCCCCTTAAATAAATATTATTGTAAGAACTGTTAACATATAATTTCCTGCTTTAATTAAATATTAGTGTTAATAACCATTATAATAATTTTTGTTTTCTATACTGGTGTGTTGTCTAATTTCATCTATATAGTCCTTTTATATTTAGTAATTTAGCAGCCTACAGATTATGTTATCTATTTGTTATCTACGTTATCTATTTGTTTTTCATTAAATTCTTGCCAATTAATTGCCTGCTTTAATTAAATATTAGTGTTAATAACCATTATAATAATTTTTGTTCTCTGTATTGGTGTTTTTTTGTCTAATTTCATCTATATACTTCTTTTATATTTAGTAATTTAACAGCCTACAGATTATGTTATCAATTGAAAAAATCTTTAGAGGGCTTTAAGGCCTTTAATTTGAAGTGCCGATTGTGAATTTTTTGCTTGTCTATTTAACTCATTTACTTTGTAATCTCTGTCTATTTTCTGTTCCTCCTTGATAATGTGAATATATCACGAAAGCGCTCGGACTTTGTGTTTCCTTTTCCCTGTGGTTGTTTGCTTATTATATATATATAAAGAAATATGCAGGTCTCATTTTGCTTTGAAGTGTTGTTGCAACCTTACTTTATGAATGTGTTCAGTGGTTCATTGGGTACTGTTATATGACGGTGTTTACTGAGGATTAGAAAGAGTTTTGATTGCTCAGGGGTCCTTAAGGTCTACTATTCGATTCAAATGTCTCTTAAACTTCTGAGTGCAAGTGACAGGGTGTAGGTGCGCGCACACACACACACACACACATATATATATATATATAACCTTGGTTAACCTTGGTTTTACTTCCGCCCGAATTGTTCATTCTGACGAAGGTCAAGCTTCTCACTCCACCTTAGACCGACAGTTTAACGTGGAATCCGAACCACGCCCCACCAGCTTTTTTTAATGTGTGGAGGGATGAACAGCTGGGTTTTGCTGCGCGCCGCCCGCCGTCACCGTGTCTCGATCTCGGGGCCGATGGATTCGTAGTCATGGACGCTAACCACACCACCACCGAGGCGCATATATATAATCGCAACAAAAGACTGTTTTAGAAATGAGTTGAAAGTTCTTTTAAACCAATTTTCTGTTTATAATAAATTTATAATAAATTGAAGGGTAAACCCATTAAAAATAAGAAAATTCCCTCCATACCATATCATTATTATTAATTATTTACTCTCGGTACTTGAGCCCTCTAAATCCATAATTTATAAAGGAGATCTATAAAATGCCCTTGTAACTATTTCTATTGAAATAAAAATTTAAAATACCTTTTTTTTTTAAATATGAAATTATCTTTTTAAATTTCATATTTTGTATATTAATTAATGGTGTATAAGAGTGGTTTTGAATTTAGCTGTCGTCAAGAGAAATTGACTATTTTTTAATAATAGAATGTGTGCTCGGGGTGGGGGATATGGGCTAACGAGGTTTTAAAGACGTGACATTATATTGACGATTTTTTAAGGGTTAGAATAGGTTAGGTTAGTTTCTCAGAGTGTCGATGTTAAGTGCCGTCGACTAAATGGATGCGGATCTTATTTAACACCAGGGCAATTAACCCTTTCTTGACTGACTTACTAAATTTTTATTTTAAATTTTTTTTCATGTTCGAGCCAAAATAACCCCTTAATATTCAGATCGTAAGGCTCAAAATCGATTGTCAAGTTCATGTTGCCATAAGGCAACGGTCGGCATACATGCATTCCTCGTTCTGTGCGGAAAATACCTGTTGTGTTAGATAAATTTAAGTATTGGGATAATCTTATGACTATATCATAAACCCTTTACTAACATAGAAAGGGTCCCGTAGGCATCTCATGCTCAACCATTAACTATGTAACCCTCCAATTTTCTTGTCATTAACCATTTACACCCGTGTTTGCAAATGTAAAAGATGTTTGAAAGTATATTTTGTTCGAAGACTGAACAAATGTCTTTGTCTCTGTAAAGATGTAATTACATTAACAACCTCATTCAAGGACAAATTTGTGAACAAGACAGTACGTCATAATTGACCATTATTAGTGGAATAAATTATCCTACTTGAAAATAGCGTTAGTATATTACAATTGAATCAATTCTTTGGTCATTTGAAAATATGTAATTAATGAAAAAGGAGGTAGTATGTAATTTTCGAAAAAGTTGTATGGGGTCTGGTGGGGGGGTTGTCAATTTTATTAAGTTTCCTTAAGTATTTTTACTTTTTTGACTTTGGTTTTATTTTTTATTTATTTATTTATTTATCTACTGTATTTATTTATTTTTAAAGGGGATGACAAGTGTTGGTCTATTCGTGGTTGATTTGCAGTTATACCTTTCACCCGCAGCAGTGCCCGGCCTGAATATCTTATTTGCGGATATTTATTGCTCGAAGTGTATATATATAGAGAAGGTTGACAAAAGTAAATAGACACGACGATGATTGTCCTTCAAAAACGAATGGCAAAGCTCATCAATGGAATGCCAGAACACCTATCACCTTTACATAACGCAAAGGGAAAACCAACAGGATTCTAAATATATTCATTCAATAAATCCGTTATTATTTATTGATTTTTATTATCAAATCAAAAAGTATGGAAAAACCAAAGGTGTCTATTTACTTTTGTCAACCCTCTGTATACACTCTAGTCTAGTGAATCACAAGCGGTGCCAAATCTTGTGATGCGTATGAATTTGAAATTTCGAGATATGTTTTTTTTTTTTTTAAATTTTTGAAGTATTTAACTAATAATTATATATGAAAAAATTCAAATCATAATTTTGGAAACTTCAAAGCGATCACGACACGTAATTATTGATAACGTCAAGAGAGAAACGGAGTGTGCTAAAACTTAATTCGATCACCTCTCGGTTTTTTTTTTTTTTTTACTGGTTCGTGATGTCATTACATCCAATAATCGACCTTCATCACATACGCAAGAATCGAACGTAAAGGTCATCACATATGAAGAGCTATTAGATACTGTCTATAATTGTAAGCTCTGTTTATGTGTTTGTTATTATAAATTTGCAAACTGTAGGCCTACGTTTAATTTATACTTTATGATATGGCATAGAAACATCTCGAGTACAGTTTCTCTTCTGTTTTTTAAAATTTCAGTACCATTATTATTACTTTTGAGAAATTCAATGCGCCAGGCTATTTCCGCCAGAATTGTTCATTCTGACAAAGGTCAAGCTTGTTGCCCCCACCTTAGACCTACGGCTTAACGTGGAATCCGAACGACGACCCACCACGGGTGGTTAGAAATTACAAAGTCCTCGCCCAAACTTGATCTCACGACTTTCCGATCAGCAGCCCAGCGTTTTAACCACTAGGCTACCCATTTATCTACCAAACAATTTTATTGTATGGAAGGATGAACAGCTGGGTTTGCTGTACGCCGACTGCCGTCACCGGGAATCGAACCCGGGGCCAGTGAATTCGTAGTCAGTGATGCTAACCATTACACCACCGCGGCGCATTTTATAGATAGATAGATAGATAGATTAAATTAAATTTTGTTAAGGTTTAGTTATTTCAAATTTAAAAAAAATAATTTCAAACACACTTTATTTGAAAAACTGTTTTGCAAAAATTACATTTTGAAATTTGGAATTATCAGTGTGATATACCTTTTCTGTTTTGGGGAGTTCGCTATATATACCATATGTCCCACAAAAAAGTACACCCAACTTTAAATTGTACTAACTCCTCCAAAAATTGAGATATTTTGGATCTGTTTGTTTGATTTAACATAGCAAATTATTCTTTGTTAACGTTCAAAATTTATTCATGTTTAAACGATTTAGTGTTTAAGCATCTGCTTTTAACTGAAGGGTACAGCAAAATGGGTTGCGCCGAATGATCATTTTTCCCAGCCAGATTCTTGCTTTAACCAATGTGCTACTTTTTACGTCGAAGGATATTGCAAATATTTTTTTTAAATAATTCGAACTTTTTTATCTAAGATACGAGTCATACATATAAATGAAGAATCTGAATTACTAAATTTATAAATAACTTTGAAACCCTTATCAAGCAGTTTACACGAAGGCAGCGCGTTCTCATGGTCACAACTTATCTGCAAACTAAAAGCTTAAAACAAGTTCAGAATACCTTCGAACTGCAATTTCCCGATAGAGCTTCTCCAACTAAACATACAATTTTGAAGAATGTTCGGAAATACAAAGAAGGAACGGTCCTCAATTTGAACAAAGGACGTTCAGGCCATCCGAAGACGGCAAGAATAGACGAGAACATTCAGCATTCAGCCCTGACTTGACCCCGTGTGATTACTTTTTATGGGGTCATTTGAAAAATAGAGTATTTGCATCACAACCTATCAATTTAGATGATTTGAGGACTCGCATCACAGCTGAAATCAACTTGTTAAAAGACAATCCAGATCTTTTCAAAAGAGTAATGGGGAAGATGAGAGCTCGACTCCAGATTTGTATCGATAGGAATGGCGGTCATGTTGAAAGAAAACGAAACTAAGCATAACTTTTGCAATAAGGAATAAAGAAAAATCTGCTTTGTATCTTATTAAAATTATGTTAAAGTATCTATTATTATGTATTTGTCTTTTCATTACATCGATAGCACACACATTATTTTTTCATTGACCAATTTTGCGCAATCCATTTTGCTGTACCCTTCAGTTAAAAGCAGATGCTTAAACACTAAATCGTTTAAACATGAATAAATTTTGAACGTTAACAAAGAATAATTTGCTATGTTAAATCAAACAAACAGATCCAAAATATCTCAATTTTTGGAGGAGTTAGTACAATCTAAAGTTGGGTGTACTTTTTTGTGGGACATATGGTATAACGTGTCTCATTTTGATTCTTCTGTGCGTTGGTTCCCCTTTCCTGACCTTCACAAAACTCGAGACATTTGGCATAAAGAAGAAATGAAATTGAGATTGTCGACGTGGAACACGATCTCAAGTGTTCGGAAGGTTGCTGCAACGCATCTCATTTGGGTTTCATTTCGAGTTCTCACAGTTTTAGGACTTTACGAACCCAAGATTCTTTGAAATTTTTTTTATAAATTTTTAATAAATGACCTTCAACGAAATTTAATGTAAAAACACTATTATTATTATTATTATTATTATTATTATTATTATTACTAGTACAGTTCCCGTCGCTTCGCTGACGGTTAGACAGGCTAAACTACAGAAAAGAACGCAGCCGTGAAAATTTTGAGCTTCACGTTGTGTCAACATTTCTGAATCTGGTATCTCCCAAAACCTCCTCACCCCCATTCATGCAACTTGGGGGCTAACCCCCTCCCCCATTACCTCCACCCCTCCCATTCCCCACCCATCCCCCATTACCCCACCCCACCCTCCCCCATTACCCCCCCCCACCCTTCCCCCATTACTGCCCGGGATAAATTTCACAAACAGACAAACAGACAGGCTAAACTACAGAAAAGAACACAGTCATGAAAATCTTGAGCTTCACATTGCCGCCCGTAATACAATTTCTGAATTTTTTTCTCACAATTTTTTCTCACAATTTCTGAAAGTGTGACGGACGGACGGACGGACGGACGGACGGACAGCTCTCTTATTATAATATAGAATAGAATATAGATTATTACTATTACACTGGCCAACAAAATGAAACTTTTTTTCCTCATCACAAACATGATCACACTTTTCTTAATGCATTTTTCGCGCTGATTCCGAATCTGGTTTTATGTTTTTTCTAGCATGTATAGTTATATAGATACACTGGTTTTGATATTTTTAAGTTTTTGATATTGCTATAAGAAAATTTATGGATGTATATTGTATAGATCACACTTAGGAATGCTAAACAACAAATACATCATATACTTTATTCAATGTACTTATAAATAAAGAATATATACATTATTTTATTAAAAGCGCTGTGAGTGTGATTTCCTTTTGTAAATTTGGCCTGGATTGTCACGATACAGCATCCAACAATGGTCCGCCATCATGCTTTCATTCCAATATCCTTGGTAGCGCTTCTCCATCATCTGAATATCTTGATGGAAGCGCTCTCCTTGCTCGTCACTCACTGCACCAAGGTTTTCAGGAAAGAAATCTAAGTGGGAATGCAGGAAGTGAATTTTTAACGACATTCGACACTCCATTTCTTTGAAGGCATCAAGGAGGTTCTTGACTCCATCCTTATACGCAGGTGACTTGTTGCTTCCAAGAAAGTTTTCACATATCCATTTGAACGCCAGCCAAGCCTTCAATTCCAGCGGACTTAAGACTTTTTCAAATTCAGTGTCATTCAAAACCTCCCTTATTTGTGGCCCAAAAAAATTCCTTCCTTCAATTTTGCTGCAGTAACCTTCGGAAATTTCCTTGAAAGGTATTGGAACCCTTCAGAATTGACTTTACCCATTGCTTTAACAAAATTCTTCATTAAACCAAGTTTAATGTGAAGAGGTGGCAGATAGATCTTTTGGGGATCCACTAAAGGGACAGACTGGACATTGCTTATCCCTGGGACATATGTATACCTAAGTGGCCAGTCACTTTTGGTGTAATGTTCTATAGTGGCGCGACTGTCCCACAGGCAAAGGAAACAACAAAATTTTGTGAATCCTGACTGCATACCCATAAGCATTCCTATAACTTTTAGATCTCCACAACATTCCATTGATGACTGTCGTATTTGATTGCCTTCAGTAGTATATCCATATTGTCATATGTCTCTTTTAGATGGACGGAATGGGCAATGGGGATGGATGGCATTATATTACCATTATGCAAAAGAACTGCTTTCAGGGGTCATTCTTACATTGTCGAGGCATGTTGACTGACCTGAGCAAACTATAAATTCAAAAAAATGTACACCAACTTGACACAAACAAGTTCTTGGACTGGACTGATCTTTTGACACACAAAGCACGGCGTTGTTGCCTGACACAATGCTGCTAGACGTAAAAGCTCACACCTGAAATACATAAGATGTATAATTAAGATAATTGAAATCAATAAGATGAATAAACTAAAAAAACACAATAAAATAAACACAATCAAATGTTGAAATATTAGTATTTTGCCTATTTAAAATGGTTAAATCTGTGTAGTTCTATATATGCCTTCATCTTGAAAACTATACGTGCTAGAAAAGATCTGAATGCAGTTTTGGAATCAGCGTGAAAAATGCTATCCAGCCACCACAAATTTTACTCTGATGAAAAATCTTTGTTGACCAGTGTTATTATTATGCTGGTTTGACAGCGTTATATCATTTTAATCTTGTTCATATATATATATATATATATATATATATCCCCGTACCTTTAATTTTGGAAATTTTTACGTGTTCCATTGTATTACAATACAATTGAAAACGGTACAAAATTTCTGTATATAAATACAGTATTTCTTCACATGTTCATTGAAAAATACTTTATAATGTTAATTTCTTTATCCTATTATTTTTTGTCTTCATAAATCACATTATACATAAATATTGGCTCCAAAATGTTATTACAAGTTTATTATATGCTTTACGATTTATTGGTAAATGTTTTATACATTTTTCTCTCGTTACAAAAACTGTTACGATTCTTTATCAATAAAATCTAAGTCTGATCTATACGATTCCCGCACATTTTTAATAAATAAGTATACACACACACACACACCACACACACACACAGACACACACACACACACAATTGAAAATTACATCATAACACCAAAAATTACCTGTATCTACACTAGTTAGGTCACGCTCCTATGCAATTTCATACACTTTTGTAAAGTCGAGGAAAAGCCAGTGAGATCATATATTTATGAAAATACCACAACCATCAAAATTTTGAGTTTCACATCCAGAACCAGTGAGTCCCAATATGTGAAGCTGCACTCGAAATGTAAGTGGCTGAGTTAGTGGCTCGTGAGCTTAAAATAAATATTATATGCTCTCATTGGCTTAACATATTCCTTTCAAAATCGTTTGTATGAAATTATTTATGCGTTAAAATGCAAGGTGGACTAACTCGATATAGATAATAACACCATGACATTTTCTGTAATCGCCATCTTGGATGGTAAAAAATCGCTTACAGTCTGTCTATTCGATGCTTACACATTTTTTTTTTACGTTTTTAAATACAGTGCCAAGTTCTTGTGGCACAATTTGCAGTTAAAGGTTCTAAGCTTTCTATTAGTTTTCAAGCAACAAAGAAAGGCGAAGTATTTGAATATAAATTTAATATATTCAAGAAAATAAAAATATGCAGTTAAAAATTCTCAAATTAACTGAAACCCAATTCTCTGTTTATCACTATTTAACTGAGTTGTGTTTAAGGTAATAAATAAAAATTTTAATACAGAATATAAAAAGAGCTAAAATACAAACTATTATTAAATATTAAAATATTAAAAACTCAAGTGAAATCAATCATAAAAGGATAGTAACTCTTCCCAAACTTCTAAAATTTACCTCTTCAGCGCCGAGAAAAGCAGAACCAAAACTGAGAAGGGAATGAACGTTCCCTTCACTTTTGTTCTTTTGTTTTCGAGTAACCGAAGAGGAAAGTTTGGAAGTTTCGAAAGCGCCACTTCTTTTTAATTAACGTGTATATATATATATATATATATATATATATATATATATATATATATATATATATATATATATATATATATATATATATCTTCTTCTACAGCATTATTAGTCCCACACTTGCGCGGGGTCGCTGCTGCGGATCCTCCTTCTCCACTCTTGTCTATCCTGTACCAGCTCGACAGCCAGCTCCCGCTCCCTCAGGTCGTCCCGAACGCTGTCCATCCATCTTCTCCGAGGTCTTCCTCTTCTTCTCCTACCTGGTGGTTCCATATCTAACATCCTGTTTCCTATGTACCCACCGTCCTTCCTCTTCACGTGTCCGAACCATCGTAGTCTTGCCTCGCGCACTTTTTCAGATATGCGTCCAACCTTTAATGATCCCCGTATTAACTCATTCCTCACTCTATCCCATCTAGTCACTCCACACGACCAGCGCAACATTCTCATCTCCGCCACCTCTAGCTTGTTTTCCAGCGCCTTCTTCATGGGTACTGTCTCCAATCCATACATTATTGCTGGTCTCACCACACTCTTGTACACTCTTCCTTTCAGTCGTGTTGGCACTCTTTTATCACACAATACTCCCGTCATCTTCCGCCAGTTGTTCCACTCTGCTTGTACCCTTCTGCTTATCTCCACATCCACATCTCCGTCCTTCTGTACGCCGGAGCCCAGGTACTCGAAGTGCCGTGCTTCCGACACCCGTTCACCTTGTAGGGTCACCTGCCCAGCTTCGCCACCACAACACATATACTCCGTTTTCGTTCTGCTCACCCACATACCTCTGTCTTCCAGTGCTCCTCTCCACTCCTCCAACCTTTCCTGCACGGCCCCTCCTCTCTCTGCACAGAGGGCAATATCGTCGGCAAACATCATGCTCCAGGGAAGACCCAACCTGACCCGCTCCGTCAGTACATCCGTGGTACTCCTTCCAGGCATAAAACCGAACTGCTCGTCGCTGATCTCCACCTCACCTCTCACTCTTTTTTCAATGATACTCTCGAAGAGCTTCATCGTATGGCTCATCAATTTGATACCTCTGTAGTTACTGCAGGATTGCGCATCGCCTTTGTTCTTGTAGATTGGTATTAGAGTGCTTTCCCTCCACTCATCAGGCATGTGCTTCGTCTGCATTATGCTGTTGAAAAGCTTCACCAAAAACTGGACTCCGAACTCCCCCAGGTACTTCCACACCTCCACTGGGATATTGTCCGGTCCCACCGCTTTTCCCGCTTTCATTTTCAGCAATGCCTCTAGCACCTCCTCCCTTTCAATCATGTCCACCTCTCCTGCATTCTCTGTTGCTGCTACCTCTCTCCACTCGATTATTTTCCTCATTCATCAGTTTTTTAAAGTAATCTCTCCACCTGTTCAAAATCTCAGCATCATCCGTCAGTACCCTGCCTTCCTCGTCCTTGATCATCTTTACTTGGTACAAATCCTTTGACTCCTTATCCCTCTGCCTCGCTATTCTGAAGATCTTATTCTGTCCTTCCCTTGTCTCCAAGTTGTCATACACCTCCCTGTAAGCTGCACCCTTCGCCATCGCCACCACCTTTTTCGCTCTCTTTTTTGCTTCTCTGTAGGCGTTCCTACTCTCCTCGTCCCTTGCTTCATCCCATCTTCTTTTGGCTTCTCTCTTCTGTCTGACAGATGCCTGTACGTCTTCACTCCACCACCACGTCTCCTTGTTGACCTTACTCTTTCCCGATGTTCGTCCTAACACCCTGTTGCCGGCCTCCCTGATCTTCGTCGCAGTCTCCTCCCAGTTGCTGTCATCAGCTTCCCAAAGTCTTGCCAATTCCTCCTTCACCTCTTTTGTAAACCTCTCCTTATATTCTCCCTCCTTCAGCCTCCACCACTTAGTTTTAGGCACTCCTACCCTTGGTCTTCTCTTTGTTCCTTTAATGTTGACTCTGCAGATGACAGCGCGGTGTTGGCTTGTGACTGCCTCTCCCGGTATCACCTTGCAATCCATAATCTCCTTTAGGTGGTTCCTCTTGCACAACAAATAGTCTATTTGTGAAGCAGTATTTCCACTCTTGTAGGTTATCAGGTGCTCCGGCCTTTTCTTGATGAAAGAGTTGATCACCGCCAAGTCCGCTACCACAGCAAAGTCCATGATCCTCTCTCCAGCGACGTTCCTCTCGGCCACTCCATGCACACCCAACACTCTCGCCACTGCCACGTTCCCTTCTCCGATGTGCCCTTTCAAGGCCCCCAATAAAACTCTCTCGGCCCTGGGCACTTCGCTGATCACTTCGTCCAATGAAGCCCAGAACTCCTGTACATCCTCTACGTGGCACCCCGCTTGTGGGGCGTACGCGCTGATGATATTCAGACTATGTCCTGTCAGGTCTAACCTCATCCGCATGATCCTATCAGACTTCCTCTTAATTTCCAACACGTTTCGTTTCAGCTCCCCACTCAGGATCACACCTACGCTATATATATATATATATATATATATTTTTTTTTTTTTAACTGCAAACAACACAGTATAATTAATGTAAAGAACGACGCTTTTGTAGAAGGGCGTCCGCACAAGATGAGGAGAGAGAACGAGCAAATGAAAAACGAGGCACCTCCCGCCTCGTTTTTCATTTGCTCGTCCTCTCTCCTCATCTTGTGCGGACGCTCTTCTACACAAGCGTCATTCCTTACATATATATATATATAATATTTAGGAGAAATCCAATGACAAGGAGGAATGTAAATGCCATGAAAAGTCTTCTTTAACGCGCCGGGAAAACCCTGCAGGTACGACACATTTCAAGAAAATAACAATCGAGTTTTGACTTGAGAAGCTTTCGTGAAGTCTTCCAAACATGGCGATAAGCCCTAAGGCCATCTTGTCCATACCTTGAGTATATATAGTCATGCGGTTTGCTTCTACAGAGCTATTATATATATAATATTTAGGAGAAATCCAATGACAAAAGGAAATGGAATGTAAATGCCATGAAAAGTCTTCTTTAACGCGCCGGGAAAACCCTGCAGGTACGACCATTTCAAGGAAATAACAATCGAGTTTTGACTTGAGAAGCTTTCGTGAAGTCTTCCAAACATGGCGATAAGCCCTAAGGCCATCTTGTCCATACCTTGAGTATATATAGTCATGCGGTTTGCTTCTACAGAGCTTCAATTTAATATTTAGGAGAAATCCAATGACAAGGAGGAATGTAAATGCCATGAAAAGTCTTCTTTAATGCGCCGGGAAAACCCTGCAGGTACGACACATTTCAAGGAAATAACAATCGAGTTTTGACTTGAGAAGCTTTCGTGAAGTCTTCCAAACATGGCGATAAGCCCTAAGGCCATCTTGTCCATACCTTGAGTATATATAGTCATGCGGTTTGCTTCTACAGAGCTTCAATTTAATATTTAGGAGAAATCCAATGACAAGGAGGAATGTAAATGCCATGAAAAGTCTTCTTTAATGCGCCGGGAAAACCCTGCAGGTACGACACATTTCAAGAAAATAACAATCGAGTTTTGACTTGAGAAGCTTTCGTGAAGTCTTCCAAACATGGCGATAAGCCCTAAGGCCATCTTGTCCATACCTTGAGTATATATAGTCATGCGGTTTGCTTCTACAGAGCTTCAATTTAATATTTAGGAGAAATCCAATGACAAGGAGGAATGTAAATGCCATGAAAAGTCTTCTTTAATGCGCCGGGAAAACCCTGCAGGTACGACACATTTCAAGAAAATAACAATCGAGTTTTGACTTGAGAAGCTTTCGTCTCCTAAATATTAAATTGAAGCTCTGTAGAAGCAAACCGCATGACTATATATTATATATATATATATATATATATATATTATTAGCACCTTCAGACTTCACCTTCTTCAGACACCTTCCTCAGCATTCTTGCAGCGACTCCTACAGGCAGACGCTTGCAGGTATTTACGTGTTTTCATGCATTTACAAAGAAGCCTTTTGTTTCCCTCGGAGTCTCGCTCTCGTACCAAATAAGGTCTTTATTGTTCTCAACCAGAGACAGCGCACTGGAACCACACATAGCACCTCGAATCGAGGACTCTAAGTCAAGGTTCTGTCCACCTTTCAATCACAAGCTGACCTTTCGCCATGGAAAAGTTTATTGTAACAGGCCCTTCGCCTTCGTTCACTTTTCAAACGTAAACAGTAAAATTCATATCGTGCACGTACTCATAATTCATTTAATAAGCCTTTGCGCAATTATAATTCAGTCAATAACGTAATTCAACTCTCATTCATTTTGTGAATTTGCATTCATTCATTTATAACGTTATTCACTACACAACAATTCATGCACTTTCTTATTGCATCATTAGTCAAGCATTTGTGACGTGATTCGCTGTAAACATTCATTGCTTTACTGTTTTGTTAATTAAATCAAAAGACAAGAAGTTTATTAATCTCCTTTATTAATGACAGTTATTTTAGGGACTCTTCAAACGAACAAAGCAAAGTCTTTAATTATCTAATTACATTAATTATAGGGCCGACAGTCAACAAGCCACTATATATATATATATATTAGAATTCAGAAACACGCACGATTTTTGCATAATGCAAAAATGTCCCATCAAGATTATGCAAAATCATGTATATTCATGCATGATATTCCATCTACTGTATGTGTCCCCAGTGTTACACAAGAGATTTGAATGAAACACTGCCATCACCTCCAGTGCAAGGGGGCTAGTATAGAAAAAACCTCTGGACCCGAAAACGTTATGTGCTTCTTCAGGTATTAACATATACCTCAGATTGTACTAAATTTTACCTTGCCGTAGCGTGATGGTCAACGCCCTTGCCTTCCGCTCACTTGAATCCTGGTGCGGGCATATACTTTATATATACACACAGTGGTGTGTGTGTGTATATATATATATTATATATATATATATATATATATATATATATATATATATTCATTGTAAACTTCTTTAATGTTCAGTTAAGTCTCTAATTACCTTCCTTGTGAACTTTATTTTTTAACAACTATTGTTCAAGTTGAATTTGTAAAAAGGCTAGTCATCTTATTTACATAAACTACATCTCATTTTAAGGGCATCTCATAAAGGGTTTAATAGGATTTCTGTTTCATTTAGTTTTCCTTGAAATTGTGGTTTTGTTGGTCCGGTGAAAAAGGTAGTCACTATTTTGGGATACAGTATATATATATTCTAACCATTCTTACCAGGCGCCTGGTAGACCTAAAGCGGTCTGTCAGTTGGGAGCCCTCGGACGAGACTTCTCCATGCCTCACGATCTCCACACATCAAGTTCACTCGTTGGAGACTGATTCCACACTTCTCGACAGCACTCTTGATGTTATCCATCCATCGGATCTTGGGTCTTCCAACTGGTCTTCTGTTTTGAGGGGCCCATTCCAGCATTCTTCTTGCTGTCCTTTCCATCGGCATTCGTTGGACATGCCCGTACCATCTCAATTGGTTCCTCTCAATATTCTCATTAACCGAAGTTACACCCAATCGCCTTCTTATTTCAGTGTTTCTTATTTTATCCAATCTACTTACTCCTTCTATCAATCTCAGGACCCTCATTTCAGCTGCTTGCAGTTTTCCCCTCGTCCTTGTGGTTAGGGCCCAAGTCTCGCTGCCGTATAGTAAGATTGGTTTCAATATTGTTGAGTATATATGCGTCTTTACCTTTTTAGGGATGTTTTGGTCTTTCAATAGGGGGTACAGGAAGGAAACATTCCTGCTATATTTTGCAATTCTTTCATTCACCTCTGCATCCAAACCCGCATCATTTTCTATCACACTACCAAGGTATTTAAATGTGTCCGTCTTTTTCATTTCCCTTCCCCCAACAAAGATTCCATCCTCGTTCGCTCCCCTCATTACCACCATATATTCAGTTTTATCATAATTCAGTTTCAGTCCATACTCCCTCAATCTCTCATCCCACCTCTGCATAATTCTCTCCAGGGATTGTGCTGTGTTAGTTGATGTAGGCAATAAATAAAATGTAGGCAATAAATAAAATGGGTGACAGAACACTCCCTTGTTTAACTCCTGTACTTACATCAAACCACTCCTCCGACCCAACCACCGTGCTCTGGGAGACCCTATAGGTGCTCATTACTGCTCTCAGAAGCTTGGGTGGCACTCACTCACTCAAAACCACCCACAGCTTCTCTCTGGGCACACTATCAAATGCCTTCTCCAGATCCAAAAAACATGAAGCGGTCCAAACTGAATTCTCGGCTCTTCTCAAGATATTGTCTTATGGCTGAAATTTGATCTATAGTACTCCGGCCTGCACGAAAGCCACATTGATACTCAGGTTCCAGTATGTTTCGTATTCTATGTTCCAAAATCCTTTCATATATTTTCTCCACATGACACATCAAAGATATGCCACGGTAGTTTTGACATTCCTGCTCACTTCCCTTCTTTTTATATATAGGACATATAATTGCTCTTCCCCAATCTGCCGGTACAATTCCCTGCCACCACACCACCCGGAAAATGCTTAGCAGTCAGTCCACAGCAGGATCACCAGCTGCTTTAAGTGTTTCTGAGACAGTTGCATTCGGTCCGGGAGCTTTATTATTCTTCATCCTCTTTAGTGCTTGAATAACCTCCTCTCTAGTGATCTCTCTGTCCCCCCTCATTCTCCTCATGATTTACCCGCTCCTCCCGTCTCACCTCATCATATTGGTTCTCGTTATTCAAAAGATGTCTAAAGTATTCGTTCCAGCGTGCGGCCACCTCGCTTTTATCAGTGAGGACTTCACCATGTGCATTTTTAATCGCCACTGTTGTTTTCTTGCTTTCTCCATTTTTATACTTCTTAGCCATGCTATACAGTAACTTCTTCGAGCCTTGAAAATCCTCTTCTAAGTCTCCATCTATTTTCTCCCACACAGAGCATTTCGCTCTTCTTTTAACCTCGTTGGTGTGGTTTCTCATTTGGATATATTCTTGACTTGTTTGCTCATTTCTATCCTTAAGCCATCTCCTAAAAGCACGCATCTTATATGTCACTGCCTCCTTTACATCCTGGGCCCACCATGCCGTCTTTTTCTTTTTTGACCCTCCAACTACCCTTTCTCCAATCACCTCTCGCTGTATTCCTTCCATCGTTCCCCTAAACTCAACCCAAACCTCCTCCACTATTTCCGTAGCTACCCTTTGTCCGAAAGCCTCCTCAGTTCTAGTTCTAATCTCTTCCAGTTTTTCTGGTATATTCTCCGTGCACACTCTTCTCCTTCTAGGCTTTTTTATATTTTGTGGTACTGGAAGCAAAATTTTGGCTTTAACAATATGATCCGAGTCAAAAGACACAGATGGTACTACTGTTACATCTTTCACCAATGACTTTTTAGCCACCACAATAAAGTAGTAGTATGCCCGCAAAAAGGTAGAGTACAGGAATGTCGCAAATGTTACGTAATGTTGCAAGAGTGCCAACCCCACCCCTTTGTTGCAAGGCACCCCCCAGCTAGGCGATCGCCAAGCCCAAATGAAGTCTTCAGCCAAGCCGCAGCTCTCTTATAGGCCCCTAATCAGCCAGTTGGCTTAGAAGGCTGAGTTGCCAGTTTGCGCCATGTATTTAATTATTCCATATATTATTCAGCCAGTTGGCTTAGAAGGCTGAGTTGCCAGATAGCAATAATTATTTAATTAAACCATATATTCTTCCGTCATCTGGTTTAGAAGGCTGAGTTGCTAGATAGCAATAATTATTTATTTAAACCATATATTAATCAGCCAGAGACAGTTGGCTTAGAAGGCTGAGGATTGCACTATTTATTTGCATATATTCCTCCATCATCCAGCTTAGAAAACTGATAGCAATAATTATTTAATTATTCCTTATTAATGTTGGTTTAGAAGGCTGAGTTGCCAGATAGCAATAATTATTTATTTAAACCATATATTAATCAGCCAGAGCCAGATGGTTTAATCAGCCAGTTGGCTTAGAAGGCTGAGAATTGCGCTGTTTATTTGCATATATTCCTCCGTCATCCGGCTTAGAAGGCTGATAGCAATAATTATTTAATTGAACGATATATTCTTCCGTCATCTGGGTTAGAAGGCCGAGTTGCCAGATAGCAATAATCATTTAATTAAAGCATATATTAATCAGCCACAGCCAGTTGGCTTAGAAGGCTGAGGATTGCGCTGTTTATTTGCATATATTCCTCCGTCATCTAGTTTAGAAGGCTGATAGCAATAATTATTTAATTAAACCATATATTCTTCCGTCGTCTGGCTTAGAAAGCTGAGTTGCCAGATAGCAATAATCATTTAATTAAAGCATATATTAATCAGCCAGAGCCAGCGGGGGCCATCAGCCAGTTGGCTTAGAAGGCTGAGGATTGAGCTGTTTCTTTAATTAAAGCATATATTCTGTCTTAATCAGTCAGTTGGCTTAGAAGGCTGAGGATTACGCCATGTATTAAATTATTCCATATATTAATCAGCCGGTTGGCTTAGAAGGCTGAGTTGCGCCATGTATTTAATTATTTGCATATATTAATCAGCCAGTTGGCTTAGAAGGCTGAGTTGCCAGATAGCAATATTTATTTAATTAAGCCATATACTAACTAGCCAGTTGGCTTAATCAGTCAGAGACAGCGGGCTCATCAACCAGATGGCTTAGAAGTCTGAGTTGACAGTTTGCGCTTATTTGCATAGATTAATCCGCCAATTGGCTTTTCTTAGAAGACATAATTGGCTGTATATAGAACGAATTAAAAGCATACATACACTCATCGACTGTACACCTCTATCACCACACACAAACACACACACCCGACTGTACGTCCATAAAGGCCCTATTAGCACACACACACACACACACACACACACACACACAAAGCATCACCAACAATCGTATAGACTTTTAGGAGCTCCAACAAGAGGTGGTGAAATGAGGGCTACGACTTTTAAAAGGAGCTCACCCATCAAAAGGCGATGAGGGCTACGACTTTTTAGGAGCTCACCACATTAACACAGCGTATCCGATACGAGGGCTACAACCAAGCGTCGAAACGATTGGTAGTGAAGCCAACTCCTGGTAGACCGTCCCTAAATACGTCCAATAGGCAGACCTATTAAACGATTATTGCAACGTTCGTTCATGTTGTTTATCTCCCTTTCTCAGTTGGCGTATGAGTTGCCAGTTTGCACTTATTTATTTAACATATATCACGCCTTAGAAATCCGCTTCAAAAACCAATCAGATGATATAATCGTGTTCAAGGAATAAATAAAACGCAATACATCATTCTGTTTATTTAGACGAATTAATGGAAATACAATGGGATATATATATGGTCAAATAATAGAATGGAAAATATATAATCATACAAAACGGTGCATTATCAAAATATTAGTACAGGAAAAATATTCATATATATCAAATATATTGAAAATATACAAAACGTATAATCATATTAGTACAGGAAAAATATTCATATATATCAAATATATTGAAAATATACAAAACGTATAATCATATTAGTACAGGAAAAATATATATTGTCTTTACGTTCTACGGTGCAAAACGCTAAATTCGCATATGATAGAGTCTATATCCACATCGCCGTTACTTTGTAAGATTTGGTAAAACCGTCCAAGCATCACTTCACCATTTAACTGATACTGCGGTCTATACTCAATATAAATGGCATTCATATCGTTCAATACTATTTTTGTACCAACTTTACACTCGGCTGGCAAGTTATCTTTAAGCACGGCTAGAACACAATCAAAAGCATGCACAAAAATGTCATCGTTAACCACAACATTAAATACAAGTTTATAATCATGCCTTTCCAATCGGGAATTTTTTCTTAACGCCCCAACTTTTCAATCGTGAACTCTTCTTCACTCGACATAGAGGGATTGGAAATAATCTTGCAAGTCGTAACGACAGCTATTCATTATATAGAGGTACAGCTCTTCAGGGTAAACAGTGTAGACGAGCTCAGCACTATACCGCTCAAGTGCTTTGTATCAAAGTTCAGGATATTTCGAAGAATCTAAACCTTTTAAATATGCATCCAGATCTAGACCATTCTCCCCCTGTTCATTCCTACATTCAATAAATCCGTCGAGCAGAGCGGTGTATGCGTATTCAAGAACCGTGTCAAAATAAATCATATCCGTAACACGACCGTCTAATATAGGCTTCAGCTTAGGGAATCCGGCGATTTCAAACATTCTGTCCAGGATGAAACTGTTTCGTGTAGGGACAAGAACGTCATTATCAGCTGTGTTCTTCCACATCAATCGTATATCAATGCGTGGTTGTTCGTTATTTACACTCAATGTGCAAACAATGGTGTATGAGGCGGCGTCACTAATCATCTCTCTTATTGTACCTACGCCAGCAGGTATTTTATAGCAGTCCTCCCCACCTCTCAACTATCACGAAGATTCTAATCATCTCCTCAACACTTAAATAAATAACGTTACGTTTGCTTGCGTGCCTGCAGATCGTTTCAAGCACATAGATAATGGTGCCGGTTTCAGGACTGAACACCCGCAATGACTTCGTCACGGAGATGTCGTACAAGGCGTTGAGAATGCTTCTCAAAGGGAGTTCCATCGTATTCGCACGTCCACCCGGTTCAAGCTCTGAGATGACTATGAGCCACAGGGGGTCGGACCGGCTCGACGGAGCGGGGTGAGTCACGCTGATGAAACGTGTATGGGTTTGTTCGAACTCGTATGTTTCGTGAAGTACACGGGTGGGCGGGAACGCGTCATACTGCTAAAGCGTGTACAGGCTTGTTCGAACACTCTTGGACAAACAGAATTTTCCGAAACGAATTTAATGTTTTATCACTCACCATTTCCACAAACTAAACATCTTCACAAACCGGCGCGTTATTAGTTATTAGAGAGAAACATATGTTCATATTTGGTCTTTTTGTTTAACAAGCGATACTCGTCTCTAAAGCCTGTTAAAAACTCACACAATCCATTAACCACAACCTCACTACCCATAACCGCTGCTTATCTTCTGAACGTGTTGCTTCTTCTACTTCGCGGTATATGTGTGCCTTTATAAAGCTTAGCTCTATAACATACTTCAATACATCGTATGTGCTACGAAAGCCTACAACCCCATCGCCAGAATACCCTTAGAGTATTTGAACATCTCGGGCCTTCGCACGGTTCAATGCAACCTTAAAAGAAGCAAAGGATCGGGGAATAGGGAGTTTTTCAGTATCCACCATATCTACGCACTTTGCAGAATACCACTTCATAAATGTTGAACGTGCAATATTAAAGGTAGCCATTACTATTTTTTCTTCTACGCGAGAGAATATACGGCTGAGCTCAAGGGTATACAGAGGTCAACTGAGCACGCACGAAAACCCAGGTTGCGGCATGACTCAAGCTGCTGGTCTTACAGTGGGCGGGGCTTAGCTTTTTACTGTACACACGCACGCACGCACGCACGCAAAGGAGAAAGTGAAACGTTAGTTGAAACACGATTTATTTAATAAACGAAATATTCAAGGTGTATATATATATTTACAAATACGTGTAATAAATAATCTAACAATAGACATCAAAGATTACGGTATCCAAAGGACAAGGTACCATAGGTACCAGGCACCTGGTAGCGTTTCCTATAGGTGTTACGGACACTTTTGTACCCCTAAGTTCCTTCACGCCCCCAGCTTCTGTGCCCGAAAATTGTGGGAGCCTATAGTCAGTTGGGGCGGGCGGTCACCCTCATCATCGTCTTCCAAGCACACTAACTCCTTCAACGAATCAAAGTTAACGCCCGCCGATTCGCATGGTTAAGCGTGATACCCTTAGCCTTCACGATATACTTCGTATCATCCCCTATCCTCACCCGTACCCCATACGTTTTGGCCCCGTTGACACAAACGAGTCTGCGTATGCGATGTCTCCATACTCATCCTTGATCTCGTCAGTTAGCTCTCCGAGGAACTACCCAATAGCAGGCATGTATTCACCCCTCCTCGCTGTGAATATCACGCTATCTGTATCGGCATACAAAACCCTCCGCCCAAGAGAATGCAATAGGCCCCAAAGTTTGACGCGCGCGTAGGCTGTTGTGAAGCTGGCCACAGGAATGTTTGTAACTCGTGAGGTATCTGTGGCCAATTCGGTATTGTTGTACTTTATTATGTAAGTATTACCTACATTCACTCACAATCTACATGACCACTTTATCGGTTGCGTTGATGTAATCTCAGGCTTCACTATAACTTTGTGCCAAATGAACGTTCCCTTTGCCGGTATTCTGTGCAAATTTTTCCCAAAGACTGTTTAGACGCAACTTTGCACTAATGCGTTTGCCAGGGCTCTTTACAATTTGGGAACGGTCAAGCTGTATACCTTCACGGTCACGGTAACGTTAAATATAGGCCGACTTTTCATCTTCGGTATCAACTCCTCGCGGGTATCCTGATGCTTCAACCTTATCCTTCAAAAAGCGTCTATATATGGAGTAAAAAGGTTGGGTAGCTTCTGAAACCTCCACACCTCATGTATCTTCAATATGCTGTAGCCATGGCGACCAACTAGATCCAGCTCTGGACTTGCATATGGACCTCTAAGCTTACGCTGGTGGGTTGTATGGTCACAATCACCATTGTTCACTTCTGCGCACTTCACGCACAAGGGAAACATGAGCTTGTGATCTATAACGCCGGGTAAGATCGGCATCCATAAATCGCGAGGGGGGAGTATGTCTACGAAAGAAAGGCCGAAATAGTACCTGTTCAAATTTCTTGAGAACTCGTTGATGGTGGGTAGGTCAGGCCCCACCAGTTTCTCAGGCGTACCTACGGGGGTACAGATTGTCCTTCATCACGTAGGGGTATAAAGAACAGAAGTCGTAGTAATGGAGTTTCACGCACTCCGTAGGCGGAAAGTATAGCTTGAAGGGCTTTGTACGCCCTCCGAAGAAGCTATCACCGCATTTGAGAAGATCCAGCACCATTGAACGCTTGATCGTGTTTATTTCTTCAAGGTACTGTCCGTCTGTCTCCATCCGTGCATCATACTCATGTTCCCACAAGACTTTGTGAGTGAACTGGGATCCTATAAGTTGATCGCGAGTGCGGGTCCATGCAAGACTGTCGGCTGGCGATCTACCGTGGATATCTCCTACGATCCCACACTCAGGACGGGGGCACCCTTGCCACCAGCAACCGTTAAAGGAATACACAGTCTTCTCATCAGTGGCATGGTTTTGACTTAGACCATCATCCCAAAAAACACGACCATTAACCTTAATGGATACTTCACCCGTGTTGCGAGCATGCTTTATGTATACACCTGTCTGCTGCTGTAGGTGTATGAGCCAGTAAATAGCCTTGTGTCCATAACTGCGGGGGTTGTTTCTGTCGATAATGACTAAGGTGTCTCTAGGCATAAAGTTATTCTTGAACACCGTAAAACGTAATGATGCGATGGTGGTTGCGATTTGCACCGGGTCGCATTTGAAACGGCATATGTACATCCTTCTAAAGGCCTGGAAACATACTCTAAGCACGCGCACATCATTCACGCAATAACGCTCACATTCATCAGCTATATTATAACGGACGGCCACCTGCTTGGGCCCGGTGTGAGGAGAGGACAACAGAAGACAACAGCAGGATGTTTAACACCAAGAAATTTCAACTCTTGAGATATGGTAGAATGAAGAAATTAGACTGCATATTAGACTAGACGAGCCGGGCGTACATGACTATGTGCGGTGGAGAGAGCATTTCCCACTTACACCAAGCGGTGTGTGGCGGAGAACGACTGTTAATTTTTATAGAAAGCAGAGTGAATACATTTTTACATTAAAGCTAAAACAACTTCTCATCAATTCATGTTTTCAGATCCATTAAACGTCGATAAACACCCACACCCAACCCACGCACATTGTAGGGTACACAACAAATGGAGTTGAATGAGCTCTATATATATATATATATACAGAGAGAGATTCAAAAACTGAAGAACACACACACACACACACACACACACACACACATTAATGATTTGAAAGCGCCGCTAAAAATGATAATTATCAGAAAATTCACCCCTCCACCAGACAGGAAGACATCAACTTTGTTGTGAAGGCCCTGAGGTACGTTCATTTAAATCTCTGACAATATCCCAGGGTGTATCATAACGCTCGGGCTAGGGTTACTATCTGCTGTTGTGTTTCAGCTTACCGCCCCAACTCGAGCGCATAGTGCCGAACTGAATTACCAAGCCTTTACCATGCACTTCACAACTTCTAAGAATATAAAAAGGACCTTTCTTAGCGACACTTTAAAACTTAGTGCTCCTCTCTTCACACCGGGGTCAAGCAGGAGGTTCCCCCCTCTAGACCCGGTTTGGAGGAGGAGCGAGTTTTAAAGTATTGACAAGAAAGGTCCCGATTTTATGATTCTTAGAAACTGTGAGGGTGCGAAAGGCCTGGTAATTTATTCCGGTACTGCGCTTTCGAGTTCAGCGGAAAGCTGAAATACAACAGCAGATACTAACACTAACCGGGGCGTTATGATACACCCTGGGATATTATCAGAGACTTAAATGAACGTACCTCAGGGCCTTCACAACAGTCAAAGTTGATGTCTTCCTGGCCTGGAGGAGGGGTGAATTTTCTGATAATTATCATTTTTAGCGGCGCTTTCAAATCACTAGTGTGTGTGTGTGTGTGTGTGTGTGTGTGTGTGTGTGTGTGTGTCTTCAGTTTTTTAATCTCTCTGTATATATATATATATATATAGCTCATTCAACTCCATTTATTGTGTACCCCACAATGTGCGTGGGTTGGGTGGGTGGGTGTTTATCGACGTTTAATGGATCTGAAAACATGAATTGATAAGTTATGTTTTAGCATTAATGTAAAAATGTATTTACTCTGCTTTCTATAAAAATTAACAGTCGTTCTCCGCCACACACCGCTTGGTGTAGGTGGGAAATGCTCTCTCGCGCTCTCCACCGCACATAGTCATGTACGCCCGGCTCGTCTGGTCTAATATGCAGTCTAATTTCTTCATTCTACCATATCTCAAGAGTTGAAATTTCTTGGTGTTAAACATCCTGCTGTTGTCTTCTGTTGTCCTCTCCTCACACCGGGCCCAAGCAGGTGGCCGTCCGTTATAAGGAGTTGCTTGAGCACGAGTCCTCTGAGATATTTACAGGTGATCCCTTGAAAAGAGGCAACAAACTAATACAAATGCAAATAAAAGGTGATGTACAGTTTAAAGACACTTTATTATTCACACCATGTAAATTAGCAAAGCTACCCAAGGTAATGGGCGTATCCGTTGAAGTTTCAAAAGTATATTTCCCTTACACATTCCTCACTAGCGAAACTTTAAATTACGTAGGACTACCTCCACCCAAACATTACTTTAATTACACCAACAAGAGTGATATGAATGTATGATCACAGACGAGCGTGAAGATTTTGACCGATACTACAACAGTTTTAATGAATGTAATCCTTATAATATAGCTGATGAATGTGAGCGTTATTGCGTGAATGATGTGCGCGTGCTTAGAGTATGTTTCCAGGCCTTTAGAAGGATGTACATATGCCGTTTCAAATGCGACCCGGTGCAAATCGCAACCACCATCGCATCATTACGTTTTACGGTGTTCAAGAATAACTTTATGCCTAGAGACACCTTAGTCATTATCGACAGAAACAACCCCCGCAGTTATGGACACAAGGCTATTTACTGGCTCATACACCTACAGCAGCAGACAGGTGTATACATAAAGCATGCTCGCAACACGGGTGAAGTATCCATTAAGGTTAATGGTCGTGTTTTTTGGGATGATGGTCTAAGTGAAAACCATGCCACTGATGAGAAGACTGTGTATTCCTTTAACGGTTGCTGGTGGCAAGGGTGCCCCCGTCCTGAGTGTGGGATCGTAGGAGATATCCACGGTAGATCGCCAGCCGACAGTCTTGCATGGACCCGCACTCGCGATCAACTTATAGGATCCCAGTTCACTCACAAAGTCTTGTGGGAACATGAGTATGATGCACGGATGGAGACAGACGGACAGTACCTTGAAGAAATAAACACGATCAAGCGTTCAATGGTGCTGGATCTTCTCAAATGCGGTGATAGCTTCTTCGGAGGGCGTACAAAGCCCTTCAAGCTATACTTTCCGCCTACGGAGTGCGTGAAACTCCATTACTACGACTTCTGTTCTTTATACCCCTACGTGATGAAGGACAATCTGTACCCCCGTAGGTGCGCCTGAGAAACTGGTGGGGCCTGACCTACCCACCATCAACGAGTTCTCAAGAAATTTGAACAGGTACTATTTCGGCCTTTCTTTCGTAGACATACTCCCCCCTCGCGATTTATGGATGCCGATCTTACCCGGCGTTATAGATCACAAGCTCATGTTTCCCTTGTGCGTGACGGTGCGCAGAAGTGAACAATGGTGATTGTGACCATACAACCCACCAGCGTAAGCTTAGAGGTCCATATGCAAGTCCAGAGCTGGATCTAGTTGGTCGCCATGGCTACAGCATATTGAAGATACATGAGGTGTGGAGGTTTCAGAAGCTACCCAACCTTTTTACTCCATATATAGACGCTTTTTGAAGGATAAGGTTGAAGCATCAGGATACCCGCGAGGAGTTGATACCGAAGATGAAAAGTCGGCCTATATTTAACGTTACCGTGACCGTGAAGGTATACAGCTTGACCGTTCCCAAATTGTAAAGAGCCCTGGCAAACGCATAAGTGCAAAGTTGCGTCTAAACAGTCTTTGGGAAAAATTTGCACAGAATACCGGCAAAGGGAACGTTCATTTGGCACAAAGTTATAGTGAAGCCTGAGATTACATCAACGCAACCGATAAAGAGGTCATGTAGATTGTGAATGTAGGTAATACTTACATAATAAAGTACAACAATACCGAATTGGCCACAGATACCTCACGAGTTACAAAAATTCCTGTGGCCAGCTTCACAACAGCCTACGCGCTCGTCAAACTTTGGGGCCTATTGCATTCTCTTGGGCGGAGGGTTTTGTATGCCGATACAGATAGCGTGATATTCACAGCGAGGAGGGGTGAATACATGCCTGCTATTGGGTAGTTCCTCGGAGAGCTAACTGACGAGATCAAGGATGAGTATGGAGACATCGCATACGCAGACTCGTTTTTGTCAACGGGGCCAAAACCTATGGGGTACGGGTGAGGATAGGGGATGATACGAAGTATATCGTGAAGGCTAAGGGTATCACGCTTAACCATGCGAATCGGCGGGCGTTAACTTTGATTCGTTGAAGGAGTTAGTGTGCTTGGAAGATGATGATGAGGGTGACCGCCCGCCCCAACTGACTGTAGGCTCCCACAATTTTCGGGCACAGAAGCTGGGGGCGTGGAGGAACTTAGGGGTACAAAGGTGTTCCGTAACACCTATAGGAAACGCTACCAGGTGCCTGGTACCTATGGTACCATGTCCTTTGGATACCGTAATCTTTGATATGTCTATTGTTAGATTATTTATTACACGTTTGTAAATATATATATACACCTTGAATATTTCGTTTACTAAATAAATCGTGTTTCAACTAACGTTTCACTTTCTCCTTTGCGTGCGTGCGTGTGTACAGTAAAAAGCTAAGCCCCGCCCACTGTAAGACCAGCAGCGTGAGTCATGCCGCAACCTGGGTTTCCCTGCGTGCTCAGTTGACCTCTGTATACCCTTGAACTCAGCCGTGTATTCTCTCGCGTAGAAGAAAAAATAGTAATGGCTACCTTTAATTTTGCGTGTTCAACATTTATGAAGTGGTATTCTGCAAAGTGCGTAGATGTGGTGGATACTGAAAAACTCCCTATTCACCCATCCTTTGCTTCTTTTAAGGTTGCATTGAACCGTGCGAAGGCCCGAGATGTTCAAATACTCTAAGGGTATTCTGGCGATGGGGTTGTAGGCTTTCGTAGCACAGACGATGTATTGAAGTATGTTATAGAGCTAAGCTTTATAAAGGCACACATATACCGCGAAGTAGAAGAAGCAACACGTTCAGAAGATAAGCAGCGGTTATGGGTAGTGAGGTTGTGGCTAATAGATTGTGTAAGTTTTTAACAGGCTTTAGAGACGAGTATCGCTTGTTAAACAAAAATACCAAATATGAACATATGTTTCTCTCTAATAACTAATAACGCGCCGGTTTGTGAAGATGTTTAGTTTGTGGAAATGGTGAGTGATAAAACATTAAATTCGTTTCGGAAAATTCTGTTTGTCCAAGAGTGTTCGAACAAGCCTGTACACACTTTAGCAGTATAACGCGTTCCCGCCCACCCGTGTACTTCACGAAACATACGAGTTCGAACAAACCCATACACGTTTCATCAGCGTGACTCACCCCGCTCCGTCGAGCCGGTCCGACCCCCTGTGGCTTATAGTCATCTCAGAGCTTGAACCGGGTGGACGTGCGAATACGATGGAACTCCCTTTGAGAAGCATTCTCAACGCCTTGTACGACATCTCCGTGACGAAGTCATTGCGCGTGTTCAGGCATGAAACCGGGACCATTAACTATGTGCTTGAAACGATCTCCAGGCATGCAAGCAAAGGTAACGTTATTTATTTAAGTGTTGAGGAGATGATTAGAATCTTCGTGATAGTTGAGAGGTGGGGAGAGGACCGCTATGAAATACCTGCTGGCGTAGGTACAATAAGAGAGATGATTAGTGACGCCGCCTCATACACCATTGTTTGCACATTGAGTGTAAATAACGAACAACCACGCATTGATATACGACTGATGTGGAAGAACACAGCTGATAATGACGTTCTTGTCCCTACACGAAACCGTTTCATCCTGGACAGAATGTTTGAAATCGCCGGATTCCGTAAGCTGAAGCCTACTTAGACGGTCGTGTTACGGATATGATTTATTTTGACACGGTTCTTGAATACGCATACACCGCTCTACTCGACGGATTTATTGAATGTAGGAATGAACAGGGGGAGAATGGTCTAGATCTGGATGCATATGTAAAAGGTTTAGATTCTTCGAAATATCCTGAACTTTGATACAAAGCACTTGAGCGGTACAGTGCTGAGCTCGTCTACACTGTTTACCCTGAAGAGCTGTACCTCTATATAATGAATAGCTGTCGTTACGACTTGCAAGATTATTTCCAATCCCGCTATGCCAAGTGAAGAAGAGTTCACGATTGAAAAGTTGGGGGCGTTAAGAAAAAATTCCCGATTGGAAAGGCATGATTATAAACTTGTATTTAATGTTGTGGTTAACGATGACATTTTTGTGCGTGCTTTTGATTGTGTTCTAGCCATGCTTAAAGATAACTTCCCGCCGAGTGTAAAGTTGGTACAAAAATAGTATTGAACGATATGAACGCCATTTATATTGAGTATAGACCGCCGTATCAGTTAAATGGTGAAGTGATGCTTGGACGGTTTTACCACATCGTACAAAGTAACGGCGATGTGGATATAGACTATTATATGCGAATTTAGCGTTTTGCACAGTAGAACGTAAAGACAATATATATTTTTCCTGTACTAATATGATTATACGTTTTGTATATTTTCAATATGTTTGATATATATGAATATTTTTCCTGTACTAATATTTTGATAATGCACCATTTTGTATGATTATATATTTTCCATTCTATTATTTGACCATATATATATCCCATTGTATTTCCATTAATTCGTCTAAATAAACAGAATGATGTATTGGCGTTTTATTTATTCCTTGAACACGATTATATCATCTGATTGGTTTTTGAAGCGGATTTCTAAGGCGTAATATATGTTAAATAAATAAGTGCAAACTGGCAACTCATACGGCTAACTGAGAAAGGGAGATAAACAACATGAGTGAACGTTGCAATAATCGTTTAATAGGTCTGCCTATTGGACGTATTTAGGGACGGTCTACCAGGAGTTGGCTTCACTACCAATCGTTTCGACGCTTGGTTGTAGCCCTCGTATCGGATACGCTGTGTTAATGGGTTGAGCTCCTAAAAAGTCGTAGCCCTCATCGCCTTTTGATGGGCGAGCTCCTTTTAAAAGTCGTAGCCCTCATTTCACCATCTCCTGTTGGAGCTCCTAAAAGTCTATACGATTGTTGGTGATGCTTTTGTGTGTGTGTGTGTGTGTTTGTGTTAATAGGGGCTTTATGGACGTACAGTCAGGGGGGGGGGGTAATAGAGGTGTACAGTCGATGAGTGTATGCATGCTTTTAATCCGTTCTATATACAGCCAATTATGCTTTCTAAGAAAAGCCAATTGGCGGATTAATATATGCAAATAAACGCAAACTGGCAACTCAGCCTTCTAAGCCATCTAGATGATGAGCTCGCTCTCTCTGGCTGATTAAGCCAACTGGCTAATTAGTATATGGTTTAATTAAATAAATATTGCTATCTGGCAACTCAGCCTTCTAAGCCAACTGGCTGATTAATATATGCAAATAATTAAGTACATGACGTAAACTGGCGACTCAGCCTTGTAAGTCAACTGGCTGATTAATATATGGAATAATTTAATACATGGCGCAATCCTCAACCTTCTACGCCAACTGGCTAATGGCGCCCGCTGGCTCTGGCTGAGTAATATATGCTTTAATTAAATGATTATTGCTATCTGGCAACTCAGCCTTCTAAGTCAGATCACGGAAGAATATATGGTTTAATTAAATAATTATTGCTATCAGCTTTCTAAACAAGATGACGGAGGAATATATGCAAATAAACAGCGCAATCCTCAACCTTCTAAGCCAACTGGCTGTGGCTGATTAATATATGCTTTAATTAAATGATTATTGCTATCCAGCAACTCAGCCTTCTAAGCCAGATGACGGAAGAATATATGGTTTAATTAAATAATTATTGCTATCAGCCTTCTAAGCCAGATGACGGAGGAATATATGCAAATAAACAGCGCAGGATGACGGAGGAATATATGCAAATAAGTAGTGCAATCCTCAGTCTTCTAAGCCAACTGGCCGATTAAGCCAACTGGCTCTGGCTGATTAATATATGGTTCAAATAAATAATTATTGCTATCTGGCAACTCAGCCTTCTAAACCAGATGACTGAAGAATATATGGTTTAATTAAATAATTATTGCTATCTGGCAACTCAGCCTTCTACGCCAACTGGCTGAATAATATATGGAATAATTAAATACATGGCGCAAACTGGCAACTCAGCCTTCTAAGCCAACTGGCTGATTAGGGGCCTATAAGAGAGCTGTGGCTTGGCTGAAGACTTCATATGGGCTTGGCAGTCGCCAAGCAAAGACCCTTCTTCTGGGTCCACTCCACCTTCCTTCCTCTCTCTCTCTCTCTCTCTCTTTCTGCCACTTTGGGGGGGGAGGTCCCACCTCCCCCAAGGAGGCTCCCCCTCTTCTGCCCCTTTGGGGGGTGAGGCCGTTCCAACTTCTCCCCCAGAGGGGCCCCCTTAGGTTGGGTATTCCCCTTTGGGGAGTCCAGCTTGGGGGATAACTGCAAGTTGCATACCCCTTGCAAGCCCATTTTGGGGTTGGCACTCCACTTTGGGGGGTTCAGCTTGGGGGATAACTGCAAGTTGCATACCCCTTGCAACCCCATTCTGGGGTTGGCAACAAAGGGGGGTGGGGGTTCGGGTTGGCACCAAGGGGGGGACGGGGTTGGTACTCTTGCAACATTCCTGCACTCTACCTTTTTGCGGGCATCATAATTTCCGGTTCTACTATTCCATCCATACCACGTATAGAGATGTGATTCCTGGTGCTTAAAAAATGTGTTCATTATACTAAGAACATTTCTTGCACAAAAATTTACCAGCATTTCCCCTTCCAAATTTCTCTCCCTAACACCAAATGCCCCGATCACGTCTTCATTTCCATTTCGATCTCCACTCACATGGCCATTTAGGTCTCCCATCAAAATTCTTGGTCCATAAGGCAACCCATCTATCATTCCCTGAAGATCCTCATAAAAAGTTTCCTTTTCCTCCTGTGATCTTCCACTCTGCGGTGCATATGCCTGGATTACCGATAGTCTCTCTCCGTTTAGGCTCAGGGTCACTCCCATCAATCTCTCACTCTTCATTATCACTCCAACAACATGCTCAGAAAATCGGGGTGACAGTATAATTGCCACCCCCGATCTGGTATCCTCTTCTCTGCCCTTGTATATGCACTTATAATCATTGTGCAGTACCTTTGTTCCGACATTTATTGTAGCAATCCAAAAGAAAGTCCATTTTCGCGCCAAAGTCGTAACCGTGGTCTGTCCGTTCCAAGGCTCTTTGCGTTGTACTTGAGCAAAAGAAAACCACCAGAAGCTTGCTAGGCCTTTCCTGGCTTGTTCGAAACTACTAATTAGTACCTTCCGGATGCTTATTGCCCCCCGCATGTTACAAAAATCTCCTTGCAGATTTCCAGGCGGACATTCCAGTCGGTTTAAGCTGCTACACCTCAACAAGGTTACAGTAGTTTCTTGTCCTGGTAGGGTAAGGCTCCAGGACCGTAGCAGACAGTATATAATATATTATATATATATATATATATATATATATATACAGGGTGTCCGAGAATTATCTGTACAATTTTTGGCTGTTATTAAAAGTCAACCATGAAGTGTAGAAATTCCAGTGTTGTCCCATTTTACAAAGAATCTCATTAAGTTTTTTCTGATACCACGTTTTGACAAGTTTTTTAGAAATGTACGCGGGTGACAGACTGATGATTTAAAAGCAAGAATCAGAGCTGCTATTGAGCGAATTGATGTGGATATGCTGCAGCGTACATGGCAACATTTGGAGTATCGATTGGATGTTTTGCGAATCACTGATGGTGCACATATCGAATGTTTGTAACAACGTTACTTTAATAAAATAAACTTTTGAAAATACAGATTCTAAATAATCTTGTTTAAGAATTTTACGTGTGTTATCAAGAATTTTATTAAAAGATGAAATTGTACAGATAATGTTCGGACACACTGGAATTTCTAAAAAACTTGTCAAAACTTGGTATCAGAAAAAACTTAGATTCTCTCTAAAATGGGACAACACTGGAATTTCTACACTTCATGGTTGACTTTTAATAACAGCCAAAAATTGTACAGATAATTCTCGGACACCCTGTATATGTATATATATATATATAATAATATATATATATATATAATGTAAAGAACGACGCTTGTGTAGAAGAGCGTTCCGCACTAGATGAGGAGGCAGAACGAGCAAATGAAAAGTGAGGTACCTCCCAGGAATCGAACCCGGGATCATCCAATTGCCGGTCGGACATGCTATCCACTACACCAAGGACCTCGATCAATCAGAAGTCGTAATTCTCCTACATCTCATCTTGTGCGGAACGCTCTTCTACACAAGCGTCGTTCTTTACATTAATTATACTGTGTTGTTTGCAGTTAAAAAAAAAAGTGTATATATATATATATTTTTCTTTTTGGCCAATGGCGAGTGCCCCCCCTCCCCCACACAGAAGAAGGGGAGGTTGGTTTCACTTTGACCACATTGTGGTTCTGTTGGCCCGGTGAAAAAAGTGGTCACTATTTTGGGATACAGTATATATATATATATATATATATATATATATATATATATATATATATATATATATATATATATATATATATATATATATATATATATATATATATATATATATATATACAGTGCGCTCAAAAAGTCTCTCCGCAGTCAACCAACACTTTAATAAAAGTGTTTGACAACAAGTGTAGACGAGTTGCTCTGTGCCTGCAAAATGGTGTAAAAAAACACTTTCAACACATGCTGTAAAATCGAAAGGTTATGTAATAAAATCACTAAATCATGGTTGAATGAAAACATTGTAGTTTTTCAATTTCCTATCCGTTTAACATAGCACTGCGGAGAGACTTCTCGAACTCACTGTATATACTGTATATGTTGCAAACCCACAAGGAAATTGTGAAATTCATCCCATATACATATATATAATTTTTTTTTCTTTATTCAGGAAGGAGGAGCCAAGGGAGAGTGCCCCCTCCCCCACACAGAAGAAGGAGAGGTTGTTTTCACTTTGACCACTTTGTGGGTTTGTTGGTCCGGTGAAAAAGGTGGTCACTATTTTGGGATACAATATATATATATATTATATATATATATATATATTCTTTATTCAGGAAGGAGGGGCCAAGGGCGAGTGCTCCCGCCTCCCCCACACAGAAGGGAGGAGGTTGTTTTCACTTTGACAGGCTTTATCACTAGATCTTTGTTTTAAGATGAAACCTAACCAGCTTTACTGATACTATGAGTGTTTGCTTTAGCCCGGTCGAAACGTACCGGAACTCAATGTTGGTAAGTTAGAAATTTATGAGGTATCGTAACGAGAAACAGTTGTAAGGATAGTACAGTACTGGTAACATTATCGATATTGGTAGGATATTATCATACAACAGGTGATTGCGACGTACAGTAAGTATCACCATTTACTCGTGGTCAAGCGATTGGACAAATTGTGGTCGCTGTCAGAAAGAGGTGGTTCAAACTTTTGGACTTCCACATAATACAGTATGGTTCGTAATATAGATGCAAGGTTTCACGATGCAAACTAGAAATAAACTGTTCAGCGCCCAGAAAGACCAGCGGTTACAAAACGAGCCAGAAGGGTCCTTGTTCGTCAGATGAAGTCTAATCCACGCGCAAGATTTGTCGACATCGCCACTGCTGTAAATTTGCCACCATGCACAGTTCAACGGCATTTCTGTAAACTTGGATATATTACAGTCAACCTGTGAAACCAGTCATTTCACGTAATGCCTAAAAATTTCAGGCATTTCGCGTAATTCGATAAAGCGATTAATGACTTGTCGTGCGCAACCCTTTAATTTATGTGGTGCGCACCTTTTTCAATTGCACTTATTTCTTACGCGCGTGTTCGTTTATTTCAGGATGACTCGGATGGCCCTTTAATTTTATACGCGTATTTTCCCTCGGCTTACTGGAAGCCCACTTTGAATTTTAAACTTTCAATGTTAATTTACCCTATTGCAAGGTAGCATAAAAACGACACACTTATAAAGTTTATTTAATTTCACTCCAATTAAGACAAATTGAAAGAAATATACGGATGTCCGATTACAAATTTTGTTTAAAAAAAATCAAATTATTAATTTAAAGAAAATATTTGCAAGTATTTAAGTCTCAAAAACCATTTATACAGAGGTTTTTTTTTTATTTGCGTGTAACTTTAAAAACAGCACTAAATTAAAATTTCGTAATCTAAGGAGAAGTTGGGAAAAAGGGTTTACTTACAAAAATTTTGGGAAAGTTACTCTCAACAGTTCTGCGCGAGTTTCGCAGAGTTTTTCCAGGAAAAAAGTCAGTCAAATAAATTAGATTTCCTCTCACAATAACTGAATGGTCATGCACTAACTTTCCGGGTTTCCACAGGACCCACTTCAACACAAGATATTGACTCTTCCCTGAGGAAACCTAATATGTCGCAAACTTAAAGTTTAACATTTAATGAGAACAAAATTAAATTAAAAGAAATTCCACAAAGTTCCTTTTCCCGGTCGCTAACAATAAAGCTTTTACACACAAGTTCGCGTAAACAAAGGCAATTCAGATTTTTAAGTACAACGTGAGACAGTTTTAACTCAACTTAGGAATTTTTCAATCACACCACAGATTTTAAGGAGTTATTCTTACAAGCCACTTTTAACTTTCGAAAGACGAAGCTACAACTGACTTAAAAATCTAAACTACACCTTAAAATTCCAAGGACTCCGCCTTCCAATATTCTGAATGACCTATCAAAAACATTTTCATTACATAAAGTCGTCCCTACGAAAGCTTTCATCCATACATAAGGAAAGAAGGAGCTTCTCTTTTCCCTCACTGGGTGTTCCACGAATCATTGTCCTTTGATTGGACAGTGACATTCCCTCCCAAAAACAAAACTACTCCTTTTCCTCAAATTAACTTAAAATAAAGTTCTTTTCTTCGAAGCCACTTGGTTTCCCAAATTTATGACCAACGTCATGGTCCAATTTAACAAGGGGATTCGAAGTCTGTCTCGCAAAAGTTTAACCACGAAGCAAAGCGAAAACAAACCATTTTACATCTGAACTCGGCCAGCTTGTTTTCCCTTCTCTTTGTAGCTATGTCCGCTTTTCGACCTTGCCATAAATCTCTCCCGCACGGTTGTCTTGGGTTATACCATTCACGTGAGAACACAAAAGTAAAAATCGAACGAACGTTAAACAATCTGAAACATTTTTATTTATTTATTTATTATTAACCATAACCCAAACCACCTTGCTTTAGAGATCTAAACAACAAAATCTTAAAACTAAAATTTCTGCTCTTATTCTCGTGAGAGATTTCGGCACGCAAAATTTACCGTCACAACAGACTTCATGAGGGTTTGGTTAAGTTAGGTAATACGTATTACTAACCTAACCACCCTATGTTTAAGTCACAGGTATTACGCGAAACGCCTAAAATTTTTAGGCATTACGTGAAATGACTGGTTTCACAGATTGATACTGTAACAGATACAATGGACGCGAACCTCCAGCATTCCAACTGCTACCTTATTTTATGTTTCAAATTTCGCATCATCAATCATTATAATTCCTAAATCTTTTGTTTTAGAATTTCTCTGAATTTCCTGTCCATTTGGGGGTATAGTATTCCATGGATTTTAGGTCCTCCCTTTTTCCGAACCTTAACAGTTGAAATTTCTGTGTTAAACTTCATATTGTCTTCCGTCCACTTGTAGATTCTGTTTATGTCTGTTTGTAGAGATCCTATATCGTCTGGGTTTCTTATTTTCCTACTGATCTTTGTGTCATCGGCAAAGGATGTTACTGTGCTGTCTCTGGTAACGTCCTCATCTATGTCAGTTAGCATGATTATGAAGAGTAATGGAGCTAATACTATTCCTTGTGGTACTGAGCTGAGGACCTCTGATTCTGATGAAGATATTCCTTGAACTGTAACGACTTGCCGCCGCTCACTAAGGAAATTATATATCCATTTCCCTACTTTTCCTGTTATTCCCATATATTTCAGTTTATCTATTATGATTCCATGGTCGCACTTGTCGAACGCTTTGGCAAAGTCTGTGTATATTACATCATAGTTTTCATTACTTTCAAGTGCTTCAATAATGTTGTTGTAGTGTTCCATTGGTTGTTATGGGCATGATCTGCCTGACCTGAATCCATGTTGGTTATCATTTAATTTTTTCTAAGTTTCCAAAAAGCCATAGATTTTTTCTCTAATTATAATTATTCTTTCAAATATTTTAGTGAGATGAGATGTAAGCGACACTGGCCTATAGTTTTTGACCTCGGATATATTAATCTCTTGACTTTATTTCCTCTGTGTTGGAAAGATTTCCGATAGTTACTCGCCCCTTTTAAGACACTTCTAATTAAGATCTTCGTGCATGAAAGTATGAACTTGTACGCATGGTGATTCTGTTATTCTTTTAATTTCTGATATGGTATGGGTTAAAAGCGAATCTTGTTTGAGTTAATTAAAAGAATGTTTTAACAGCATGTCACTATTTCCTTTTTATATCTAGTCACTTCTACTCTCGTCTTTGCTTGGATCAGAACGGAAAAGCCTAGATATTAATATCAACATCATTATAAATTTATAATATTCATTACTCTCATCATCATGGATGTGTGTACATAAAATTAATGAATTAGTTTATTATTATTTTATATCGTTTTCTTCAAAAAATTATAAAAAGAAAACGGGCTAAATATGTAAAGCAATAACTGAAGTATTACTTATCTTAAATTCTTATCTTTAGGCTTGGGAAAAAGTGTGTGTGTGTGTGTGTGTGTGTGTGTATACATATATATATATGGTCAGAATCATTCTCAGAGAACGGAAGTCTAATAAGGAATTAATCTTCTTATTCCTTACTTACAATATGTTAAAATATTAGGATCTTTTCCGTTTGACTGCCGCCATTGAAACATAATTAAACTCCAGCCTTCTTTAGTTAGCTTTATAAGGCTAACTAACAAAAATATCACGACCTAACCTAACCAATCGTCAAGGTCGTACAGTTGACCTAACGATTGGTTAGGTTAGGTCGTGATATTTTCGTTAGTTAGCCTTATTAGGCTAAGTAAAGAAGGCTGGGGGCACTCACCTCTTATGTTTCAATGGCGGCAGTCAAACGGAAAAGATCCAAAATTGTTTATAAGAAACAAAATTTGAAGGGGAAATTAAGAAAAGCTTTTTTATAAAGTAACTTATTTTGTATCATCAAGACATTTCAGTTAAAATACAAAATACAAAAAAAAGTTTAATTATGTTTCAATGGCGGCAGTCAAACGGAAAAGATCCAAATATTACGTGAAATGACTGGTTTCTCAGATTGACTAACATATATAAAGTAAAAGTTACTGAACTGTATAAAATGCTTCTTTCCACAGTTATCCAGAGCAATATTAGGTAGCTATTGGAAGCAGGGCCCGGGAGAGAGGGGTACATTAGATATCAAAGCACCAGGGCCCGTGATTCTTCTCCCAGTCCTCGATTGGAAATAGCAAATACTGCGTTACACTGAGTGATTGTTAACTGTCTGTGCTTGGCACACTAAAATTTAAGTTAATGTTTTAATTCAGCCAATCCGGCAATCCAGTTAGACAAACTGCCTTAACTCCCCTTAAACTCTCCACTCCTCACTCCTGTAACAAATTAGAAACTGTAACTTTTCGGAAACTTTGGAATCTTCTCAGGTCCAAAGCATCGCTCTCTCGGACTCGGTTCACGTTTCCGACAGATATTTTTATTAAAATAAATGTATTACACCTCACAACAGGTCGGATCAGAATTAATAGAAACATTATTGACAAAAAAGCTACGAAAAATGTTTAAAACTTTTTTTAATTGGGTCCTGTCGGTCCCCTTGGCTGTCCGAACCCCAGTAAACTTTATCCTTTTAACTCCCCATGCTTGGTCCCTGAAACTCCTTCGGTCAAGATATCCTTTCCATGAAGATCGCAGTTATTTTTGGTGTAGTAGAAGATTAAGGGGCAGGAAGGGTCTATATAATTGAGTTCAGTTAAAAACTAAGCAAATAAATAAATAAATAGACACATAAAATAATAATAATAATAATAATAATAATAATATAAAAAATGATGGCTGAAGTTATCATAATAATTAAGTGATTCATTTTATTAAAAAGTTGAAAAACTGCAGTCATTATTGCCTTGTTATACCGACGAACACAACTGCAACTTAAACAATTTCCGACACTAATGGGAAACAGAAATTGTTTCCGATTCCGGTTTCTTTTTTCTTACGTGTGCATAATAATTGGATAACAAACAAAACCAAAGGAATACCATGACGGACATCGCGGTACTTTTAATAGGAAAAGAAAACATGATTTCTCCGCTAAAACCTCCAAAAAACCCGGAAATACTGTAATATGGATAACTGCTCAATTCTTACGTTCCCATACAAAAGAGAAGGCATCATTCAATTAGAAAAACATACCCAGATATTCCACATGCGAAGTGAATGCGCTGAAAGGCTTATACAGGGTGTACGAAAAGTTTCTCACGAATGGAAAATACATTGCAACTCTTAACCCGATGAAAAATATATTTATTTATGGAACCCTATCATAAATGTTAAAAAAAATTTCCCCATTCAGTTCAAAACACGTTAATGCAATTGATTAATTTATTAATGTAATTCCCTTTGGGTAGAGACTTTTTGGGCACCCTGTATAACTGGGAAAGGATATGGAATTTAATCTGTACTCCTCAGTAAGAAGAAGAGAGAAGTACACAGCGATCTACGGTAGGCAAAATAACTAAAAACGTAGTATTTCATATCACGACAGACCTTACAACTTTGTAAACAACACTGGAAAACAAAAAAGGTAGAATGTACAATTTCGGAAAAAAGTTCACCTAGAAAAATTTCTAAAAACAAAAAGTTACTGATTAGTAATGACTACATTTTATTTCTGGAATTTTATTACCGTGACCAAAAGTAATAAAATAAAATGTCCAAAGAAAGACAATATTTGCCATTAGTAAGATTTTTCTTTTTTCAAAATTGTACAACATTCCTAAATTGAAGGTTGATAAGGGGCAGCCTTTATTTTCAAAGAGAAGAGCTTTGCAATCGAAGGGGTAAAAGCTTCCTAATGTACTGCCCAAAAAATTAATAAATAATTAATAATTAATGATATAAATAAGTAAATAATAAATGAAGTAATAAATAATATGGAAAAAAATCTTAATTTAAAATGAACAAAGGTTTAAAGACACTCAGAAACAACTTTAATGAAATTCTATGATGAAAATTCTGAAGTCATAATTATTACATTTCTTATGAACTTTCTTTCCTCTTTCCTTAATGACTGATAAGTGCGTGAGTGAGAAGGTATTAAGGAAGGGGTGGCCAACCTTTTTATTTTTAGACGTACCAATTAATGGGCACAAATGTTTTGGCCGACCACTGTCCTGCTACCCCCACCCCCACGTCCGTTTAACTTTAGTCTAAATTAAATTGTTTAAAGTGATTTGATTATTCTTTTTCGCTCATTCATCACGCTGGCCATTCCAAATACCGTGGCCCGCGGGCCTTGGGTTGTCCACCTTTGTACTGAGGTATATTAGTTGGAATTTGGCGACATTTATTTCCGCGTTTTCTACATTAAAATTAGGAGGTATAAAATGCTTTATAGAGGTATGATTTCTTTACCTGTTGAATGACCGTTTTGCATTATAGATGGTATAGTAAGTCGTCATAAATAAGTTATTTGAATGTCTACAGATGAATAAATGCCATTTTACCCTGATAAAGTTTTAATGGTTTAACTCGGATATTCCAGAAAAGGACATTCTTAATAGGAGTCTCTTCCAAGACTTTTATAATGGCCTAAACTTAAGAAGGGAACTATTACGTTGTCGATAAGTCACTTTAATCGACACTATCTTAACATTAACTAACCTAGCGTAACCTAACTTATAACATAACAATTTAATTCATAACTTAACTCATAGCGTAACAATTTATACCATAACATGATATATGACAATTATTATGACATCCTAAACTATAGCGTAACCTTAGGGCAAAAAGTCTGGGCACCCCCTCTAATGTAAAAATTGGACGTAAATATCCTGAGGGGGTGCCCATACTTTTTAACCATCCTATATAGTAAAGGTATATGCCTTGTAAGTAATTCGGTAAACGCCCTATACAGAAAAGGCTTGAAAATACATCCTCAAAAGCAGTTCTATCCGTTAAATGAACTAAATGAAAATGAAGGCATAGAATTAATGCAAAGTTGTCGACACAGAATTGAATTATAGAGAAAAGCATGGCATTGCTCAAAGGCGAGGAGAGAGACGTCTCCGAGATTAAGCAGTTACGTTCAGTCATCGGTTACAAGCTTCCGGCTTACTTCCTTCTTCCTCTAACCCACTATGAAGTGAATACTTACTCGGTGTATTTATTATACCTCTGCTTCTGCTCGTATCTTCTATGACTTTAATTACTCCATCAGTTTCTATCCTTTAGTTCCTTTATTCCGCGTGCATTTGATGGGTTTGTAAAAATGAAGACTATTAACAAATTGGTATAAATTTAACGTAAGACAACTTTGAAAAATTAGACAAATTTGGTTAATTTTAACTCATGACGTCATAAGTCGATTTCCAGCTGATAATTACATTATATTAAAAGATTATATTAAAATTAAATTAATTTTTACAGTATTTAAGGGATCGGATCAGGGTTAATCTCTCTTGGAACGCATCTTTTCAGGTTTATAGAACGCCTCTAATCAAATTCTCTTATTTCATTGTATCGAAACCAAATTGTAGTTTAGAAAAAAGTTTAGGATCACCTGAAGATCAGGGTCCCCAGCCTTCTTTAGTTAGCTTTATAAGGCTAACTAACGAAAATATCACGACCCAACCTAACCAATCGTCAAGGGTGTACAGTTGACCTAACGATTGGTTAGGTTAAGTCGTGATATTTTCGTTAGTTAGTCTTATAAGGCTAACTAATGAAGGGTGGGGGCCCTGATCTTCAAGTGATCCAAAAGGGTTTAAGTTCTTCACTCTAAAAGTTACATTTAAACTGTAAATATAACAGACTGTAAATTACATCCCCCCCTCGTAAAAATGTAATTTAGTCTGTTATATTTAATTTAAACGTAAGTTTGAGATTAAAGAACTTAAATTTTTTTTTTTTTTTTAAGTTACAATTTGGTTTCGATACAATGAAATAAGGGAATTTGATTAGAGGTTCTGTAAACCTTTTCTGAAAAGATGCGTTCCAAGAGAGATTAACCCTGATCCGATCCCTTAAATACTATAAAAAGTAATTAATTTTTAATATAGTTACTTAAGATTAAAAGAAAACTTGTTTGTGTTTTAATCCTGTGAATTTGAACAATTATTAGGCCTAGTCTATTGTATAATTGAGTTAGTTTTTGAAGTGAAAATGACGCTATTAGCATATAATATTATTGGTCATACGACCACGAAACTATTATTAGGTAATAGTTCCAAACTACTGTATACAAAGAAGAGGAACCAATTCGCGTAAAAAAAAAAAAAAAAAAAACGTTCGACAAACTTGAAGTGTGCTGTAAAGTTAATAACATCGTTCTGTTTAGTTCCTAAATACGAGTTGTAAAAAGTTTTTTAAAAAGAGTCCTCTCGGCCATGCTTAAAACAACGAACTCAACGCGAGAAAAACCAGGGCCCAAGGTCTCGACGTCGTCAACTCCGCAATAATGGTACTCCCGGCTTCTTCTCCTATGGCATAGAAATTCAACACATTCAACATAGTAGAGTACATCTTTTCATCTTAATGAAAGCAAATGAAGAGAAAGTAAACTTTAATGAATAATGAAAGGAAATCAAGAGAGAATAAATCATAGTCCGTCTGCAATTTTACATTGTAGCTCGACGCGTTAAACAAACAAAGGTTAAAATTAGAAAATAAATTTGTAAAAGATTCAGAAAATATTTTTCACAGTTCGTGGAAACATTTACTGAATTTGAATAAGTAAAAGGTAACGGCTAATTACAGTGAACTAGGGCACAAAGTTGAATATTAAGCAGGTAACGTACCTGCATGATTTAATTTTTTTTTTAAACATTTTTTTCTCTCTATATATATATATATATATATATATATATACAATAACAGACTGTTACGAATCTTTATATATAGTATTCACGCGGTTACTCGTGATTCACTCAACCGTGAATCGAGTTAACCGTGATTTAATAATTTATCATTGTGCACTTATTCCTGATCATGGTACTGAGTTAACCGTGATTTAATACTTATGACTTGTGCACTTATCCGTTATCATGATACGGAGTTAACCGTAGGTTGGCACGGCATTTATATCTGCAGCCTGCCTTCCTCCATCTCACTACAACTCGCCTCAGTCAGTGTCTCTCCGCTCTTCATAGAATACACATGTACGTTTGTGGCTTCGCATATCTTCACGTCTTGTGGTGAGTACAAACTACTTAAGTGTATGTTATAATAGAATAATACTGTGTGTGGTGTCGCGTGAGGTGGGAGTCCAGTCAGTGGTGTTGGGCAGCAGCGGCTGCACCACTCACCCACGGACGGAGTATACTGTGTTAACCGTTAAACTGGGTTATTCATGATTACTGGACCGCTCCTCAATCACGTATAACTTAGTGGGTACTGAATAGAGTTCATTAACAAAAGTCAACTTTAGAGCCCCACGAGGATTTTACTGACAGTAAGAAACCAGTGCGATAATTTATAAAACAGAAGTTTTCGGAAACAGCCACGTAGGTTCGATTCGCTCGTACAAAATAAAAATTATATACTTTGCATGGAAAAAACCGTTCAATAATATATACGCATTTTAATTTAATATATATAATGACATTCAATACCTATCTTATTCCTGATGATAAAGAATAATGGGCAAGCGAAAATAGGCGCAATTATACAAGTACAATAGAATTATGCCTATAATGACATAATAGTTAGGATAATTACAGTCTAGCGAAAGTTACAGAAGCTTATTTGAATGTCTGTGAAAGGCAATCGCGTTTCCGAAGGCATCACAGAACCAGGCAGATGAATTTAAGAATTTTTTACAATCATTATACCAGCGTATGCAGAGTCAAGTATGTATATGGCCTCTAGCCTATATGTATGTATATGCCTGAGTACGGTACGTGGCCTGCTTGCACGTATTTTATGTCATATTATGGCATATGTTTGTCTGATTTTGAGTTTTATACATCATTAGGTTTGATCTCTCTCTCTCTCTCTCTCTCTCTCTCTCTCTCTCTCTCTCTCATTGTAATTAAAGGGGCTAGTTCGGGTTGGGCCTCGGTCACTAATGGGGTTCCTCAGGGTTCCGTTTTGGGGCCGCTGTTGTTTATCATTTACATAAATGATATAGACAGTGGCATCGTCAGTCGGATCGCCAAATTCGCTGATGACACCAAGCTTGGGGCCAATGTTGGGACGCCGGAGGCGATCGAGCAACTGCGTGCGGACCTAGGTAGGATAGAAGAGTGGTCCGGAAAATGGCAAATGCCGTTTAACTTGGGTAAGTGCAAGGTGATGCACATTGGCTACGCCAATCCCAAGTCGGACTACTCGATTTTGGGGAGTAATATCGAGGCGACTGATTTGGAAAAGGACTTGGGTGTGCTAATTAACAGCGACCTTAAGTTTACCAAACAGTGCGTAGAGGTGGAAAAGAAAGGCCAGAAGCTGTTGGGTTATATCAGGAGGCAATTTCAGTTTCGGAACAAGGAGATTGTGCTCTCACTGTACAATTCCCTGGTTCGGCCCACCTGGAGTATGCTGTGCAGTTCTGGTCGCCCACCCTCAGGAAAGATATTGAGAGGCTGGAGCGAGTGCAGGCGAGGGCCACAAAGTTAATCCCTTCCGTTAGGCATATGGGCTACAATCAACGGTTACGCGCCCTGAACTTGTTTTCGCTGGAAACTCGGAGGCTGCGCGGTCAACTGATCGAGGTTTTCAAGCTCTTACGCGGGTTCAACGATGTCGATTTTAGAAGCATGTTTAGTTTAAATGATAACCCAACTCGCAACAATGGTTGGAAGTTGGATTTGAAACGGTTTAGGACTAGTGTGTGTGGGAATTATTTTACGTATAAGATCTGTGACACGTGGAACAGGTTACCTTCAGAAGTTGTGAACAGTTCCTCTGTGGATCAGTTCAAGAAAAGGTTAGACTAAATCTTGCACATTAATTGAGGGTGTAGAAAATTTTCCCTGACACCCGTTGCCATTGGTACCTCCTCGGTATGGGCCGCAAGGCCTTTTGAGGTACTTCTTTTCCTTGTAACTCCTTGTAACTCTCTCTCTCTCTCTCTCTCTCTCTCTGTGACGATACCAAGTGGGTGATATGCGGTCGGCACAAGTATATTATTATTTAATATATACAACAGTGCTATCTAATGTACGATCTCTGTGTACATGGCGTAGTTGTAGAGCTAGCTTATACATTCTCCTCTTTCCTGTGAAAATTTCCTTGGGTACTTTTCCACGGTAAAAGCATTTTGTTCAACCTTTTCCGTACCCGCCTCTAGAGGAGAGGGTGTGGAGAGAGCCTTATACTTTTCTATCCAGTTTTCTACTACTGCTGGAATAGTTAAAGAATGAACAGTTTAATAACAGGAACCTCCCCGAGTGAACTGAAAGGTCTTTGAGGCTTCCTCTTGTCCTCGTAACGCGCTCTCTCTCTCTCTTTCTCTCTCTATCTTTCTCTCTCTCTCTCGATATACATGTAATTTATAGCTTAACGGGATATCACATTTTCATTGATCCAATACAACTAAAACAAATAATTTCCTCTTTTGGCAAATTATTTTTACCGTGAGGAAAATTGTCCAAAAATCATTTATTTATGAAGTTTAGTTTAAATAACAGTCCTACGTCGCCCATCGCTTTACCATTGTTGTTGTTATTGTTTTTTTTTTACCATTTTCCACTAGAAACTAGTGGAAAACGACAGTTAATTATTGACTTCATTTATAGACTGGCATCGACACTTCGTTATCGTTCACCTGGCAACTTTCCTTATTTACATTCAACTTTGAGAAGATGTAAATATTTCTCTCAACGCCTAGTTTCGTTATATATATATATATATATATATATATATATATATATATATATATATAATAATAATTAAGGAATAAAATAAAGCATTTTGTTTACGAAACAAATAGTTATTACAATACGTACAATTTTAATTAATAAGTTTGTAGTATATTTAAAGTTGCAAATTAGGATTTGTTAAAATAACACCGATGAAACTTCAAGATATTTGAAACAGGTTTTCTGTTAGTTTAGCAGAACTACTTTACTACATAATTTAAGCCTTACAGCCTTCGGGCACTTTGATAAATTTGTATGTAAGATTGCTACGCGGTTACGAGTTGCATATTTGTCTATACGGGAATGTTTTGAGGAACTCAGTGTTGTATATATTAGTTCGCGTACTCTAACTTGAAAAAATAAAATGTATTACATATATATATACAGTATATATATATATATATATATATATATATATATATATATATATATATATATGGCGTGTTTGTGATACCGTATACATATTGCATTTACCGATACGAATTTATATATATATATATATATATATATATATATATATATAATATATATACTGTAAATTTCATATACTTAATGTTATAAGTGAATAAATAAATAAAAATTAATATATGCATAGCACTCTTCCCTCCTAATTTACGACTGTCCGTAATCTGAAGAACTTAAAAAACTCCAAACAAATTGGGGAGAAATTTCTTCCAAAACGAGTAATGTAAAAGATAAGATTGGAGCATTTTGGGGGTTTATTTACTAAACTAGTTTCAACCTTATAAAAGATATTACGAGGTCCTCTTTTTTATGTTGTTGTTGTTTTTTCTTTTCTGTTTTTATTTATTTTTTTTTTACTTAAAAGATTCAGTCCTGGGCAAAGGATCATTATCTTATTATCTAAGGTACGTAGGGAAAACAGTAGCCAACCAATTTTAAAATAAATATAATTAAAATTTAAAAAAAATTAATAAAATTAGCTAACAAGTTTAAAGAATTAGATATTTAAAAGATTATATATATATATATATATATATATATATAATATATATATATATATATATATACCTTAATCGCGGAATTAATCATTTATTTAAATAAAATTAACTTGAGTAGCCAATTAATGCTATATAAAAAATGTAAATTTTGCTAATTTATACATTAGTATTAAAAGTAAAAAGATGTTAAATATGCAATAATAATTATGACCTCAATTATCATACAGATTTTATAGGCTCTAAAGCCTTATATCAACATCAGATAAAATTTTATTGTATATATAATATATATATATATATATATATATATATATATTGGTTGGGATAGGTGAGTAACTTCGTGTTCTTTCAAATTGTTTGAAAAAAATATTTATTTTTCTACAGCTCATTTATGGTCCCTTCCTGACTATTTTGATTTTAAAAGGCTCGCCTCAAACGATTTATATATATTATATATATATATATGTATATATATATATATTATATTATATTTTTTTTTTTTTTGAAAAGGTCTTTGTTTTTATGTTCTGAAAATAGGTAGAATGAATATTACTGGAGGATAAGTTGTGTACTGCAGCTGTTTCCAAGTAAAAGCAAACAATAGAGTTCAACATACAGAGAAGATAATACTATATTTGTTAGTTTCTTGAAGTCACTGAGTGATAACCCGATTGGAAATGTATAAATTTGTCCGTTTATCATATTTTAGTTGTAGTGCACCCGCCAAACCTTCACATTCAAATAAAAAAAAAATATTTCTTGCAGTGATCTGGGTTTTCTGGCGTGATGATGTCAGGCAAGGCTTTATCCTATCACCCTTACTGAGAGGTTAACTGTATATGATATTTTGTGAATAGTAAAAGAATAAATAAATTTTGTTATGCTCATGATATTGTAGACCTACTAATAAATTCAGAGGTTAAAGGTTTAGAATATCTTAAGATGTGTGGATATTTTGTTCAGAATCATGCACGACATATGGTCTCATTGTTCAACCGAAGTGTTTTATTCCTAAAACCGGATAGAGAATTATATATATATACTGTATATATATATTTTTTTTTTTAACTGCAAACAACACACAGTATAATTAATGTAAAGAACGACGCAATCGGAAGATCCCGGGTTCGATTCCCGGGTGGTTACCTCATTTTTCATTTGTTCGTTCTCCCTCCTCTTGTGCGGAACGTTCTTCTACACAAGCGTCGTTCTTTACATTAATTATACTGTGTGTTGGTTGCAGTTAAAATGTGTATATATATGTACAGCATGCGAAGGTGCCCCCTCAGGGCATTGGTTTCTGCTCGTATGTAGGAGAATTACGACTTCTGATTAATCGAGGCCCATGGTGTAGTGTAGTGGATAGCATATCTGACCGGCAATCGGAAGATCCCGGGTTCGATTCCCGGGTGGTTACCTCATTTTTCATTTGTTCGTTCTCCCTCCTCATCTTGTGCGGAACGTTCTTCTACACAAGCGTCGTTCTTTACATTAATTATACTGTGTTGTTTGCAGTTAAAATGTACTGTATATATATGTACAGCATGCGAAGGTGCCCCCTCAGGGCATTGGTTTCTGCTCGTATGTAGGAGAATTACGACTTCTGATTAATCGAGGCCCATGGTGTAGTGTAGTGGATAGCATATCTGACCGGCAATCGGAAGATCCCGGGTTCGATTCCCGGGTGGTTACCTCATTTTTCATTTGTTCGTTCTCCCTCCTCATCTTGTGCGGAACGTTCTTCTACAGAAGCGTCGTCGTTCTTTATATATATATATATATATATATATATATATGTGTGTGTGTGTGTGTGTGTGTATATTGGATAGAACTCAGAATAGTCCCAGTAGTATAGTGGCAAAAAGGCAGTGCAGAAATGCAGCATTATGTTGCAAGAGTGCCAACCCCCACCCCCTTTGTTCCAAGAGTGCCAACCCCCACCCCCTTGGTGCCAACCCCCATCCCCCTTTGTTACAAGGCACCCCCATCCCCTTTTGTTGCAAGGCACCCCTACCCCCCTTTGTTGCCAAGGCACCCCCCTTTGTTACCAACCCTAAAATGGGACTGCAAGGGGTATGCAACCTGGAGTTATCCCCCAAGCTGAACCCCCCAAAGGGGCAGAAAGAGAGAGAGAGAGAGATAGGAGGAGAGACCCAGAGATGGGAACCCAGAGTTGGGTTTTCACTCGGCTGGAAGCCGAGCTCATATAGGGTGCTATAGGGTGCTAATCAGCCAGTTTGCTGAGTTGCCAGATAGCGCCATGTGTTTAATTATTCCTTCAGCCAGTTGCCACATTCGTTATTGATTAAATTAATTCATATATTATTCAGCCATTTAGCTGTTGAGTTGCCAGATAGCAATAATTATTTAATTATTCCTTATATTATTCAGCCAATCGGCTGCTAAGTTGCCAGATAGCAATAATTATTTATTTATTCCTTACATTATTCAGCCAATCGGCTGCTGAGTTGCCAGATAGCAATATTTATTTACTTATTCTTTATATTATTCAGCCATTTGGTTGCTAAATACCACCATATATTTTAATTTATATTAGGGAGAGTTGCTAAATACCACCATTTATTTTAACTCGCTACCAAAACAGATGAATTTTCTCCTTAAAGAGAACCAATTATTTTAAAAGAAATTCTGTTTATTAAATAAATAATTAGAATTTAAACACACTCTCTTTACACAACTAAAATAGATCATTTTATTACATAATTCCTATTTTTATTATTATTAATATCACAATTTTCGCTAAATGTGAGACCGTATATTGTACCCGTCAAGGTATGAACCAACTTTTAAATCCTTTTTCTTAAATATTTCCCAAAGAATACTGGATTACTAAATAAAAATGCCAGTACCAGTCGGCAAAATGTTTTTGTTAATTTTTCGAATGAATATCAAATATATACAGGGTGGGCCGTAAGTTTCCATACATAGGAAAAATAAACATTTTTTTATGGACAACCATTTTTATTTATATAATATGCTCTACATGGTTGCCATTGTTTTGAAAACACATTTCAATACGTGTTCCCCACTGTTGATGAACACGCATTAGCACAGTTGACGTTATGCTTGTAATGGCGTTGGTGATACGTTCCTTTAGATGATTTATGTCTCGTATCTTTTCCTGATACACCATGGCCTTCAAGTGCCCCCAAAGATAGAAATCAAGGGGGGTGAGATCTGGGGATCTGGGAGGCCACTCCACAGGACCACGCCGACCAATCCAAGCATCCGGAAACTGCTGATCCAAATACCAACGCACGTGAAGACCATAATGAGGTGGAGCTCCATCTTGCTGGAAGTAAACTGGGAAGTTACCTTCCTCGTTTAGCAGGGATGGGAAAATCTCTTCTTGCAACATGCTAAGATACCTTTCGGCATTAAGATTTCAACTGACAAAAATTGGTCCAATAATTCTGTCACCCCATATCCCGGCCCACACCATCACTTTACCGGCACCTTGCATCTTCGTCGGACTCAGCCAGTTAGGGTTAGCATTACTCCAGTAACGTATGTTTTGCCGATTAACCTCTCCATTGACGTAAAAATTTGCTTCATCAGTAAACAAGATCTTAGTTGAAAAGTTTGCATCCTCGTTCACTTTGGTTAATGCCCATTCACAGAATTCCATCCGTCTATCCGGGTCGTCTTCACTCAAATGCTGTGCCATATGCAATTTGTATGGATGCCATTTGTTTGCTTTCAAAATGCGCCTGATACTCGATCTGCTGACACCACTTTCTGCAGACAACCGTCGTGTACTTTTTCTGGGACTCCGTGTAAGCGCTGTAAGTATCGTAGCTGTTGTGTCTTCATCGGTGGCTGTACGTCTTGGACCACTTCGCGGTTGATCTGCAACATTTCCAGTTTTCTGAAACTTGTTAATAAGTTTTGCCACAGTGTCGTGTGTGATGTTCGTTCCATGTTGTCTGTTAAAGTTCATTGCAACCATGCGACTGCTTCCCGACCCAGCCATCAGTATGATTTCAATTCGTTGCTCTTTCGTCAAACGCATATTCTTAGGGTATCTGAAACATAAAAACAAACGTTTAATTTTTCCTATGTATGGAAACTTACGGCCCACCCTGTATATATATATATATATATATATATATATATATATATATATATATATATATATTATTTATATATATCACACCTTCTTGCATAATATACAAGCTCATAATAATAAACTATTTCTTGGGGTAATTTGCGTGTTAAAAATGACTAAATACAGAAAGTCAGTTAAAGATTTTTTCATTTAGATAAATGAAAAATAATCATACATGCATCACGATATTCTGCAGGGCAAATCTTTAAGGTATAAGCAAGGACGAGTATACTTATCCCACGCAATACTATTTTGCATAGGAATCGCATAAAGTCCGAGTCATTACACGATCTTATGAGATCGACGCAAGATATTAATAATATATATAGGAATTCGTATATTAAAAGGTATTTCATAACATGTAATATTGTAATACTATCATTACCTCAAAATATGACAGCTTCTTGGCGTGTTCTATAGGGATTTTGCCACGTCACCCATATATGGCTCACAAGGCAGTCAAAGGGTTAAAAGAAAGTCTAATTATATATTTAAAAAGTCTTTTTGGAATAATATTAAATTATTCTGAACGCAGGGATACTTAAAATTTCTTTTGAAACCTCCAAATTCTTTACGAAAACATTACCCCTTATTAAGTTATTAGTATTAACAAACTGTATCCAAATATATTCTGATAACTGCTGATTACACACATTTAAGTAGAAATAAAATGATTACGAGCCAATTAATTATTTTAAACAGACTCTTCAAAGTTAATATAATTCGATTTTATGTTTTAGTTAGCTTACCCAATAAACGACGTTTTCTATGGATATTTATAAAAGAAAATGGAATTTTTGGCACAACTGCATAATTGCGCCCTCTACAATCCGTTTATTGTAATTTTAAATATTATGTTATTAACGTTATATGATGTGACCGATTTTCTGCTAACTTATTATGCTTTTGTTTAAATTACAAATGTCATTCTTGTTTAATTTGGTGTTCAATGAGCTGAATTATACAATGTAGATATGCGAAATCACTGTTTTTGGAAATGTAATGTTATTGTATCTATTACACGTTTCACGTAGTTTCTAAATTTAAGATGCGTGATATATATATATATATATATATATATATATATATATATATATATATATATATATATATATATAGGTTGGGGAACCTACGAGATTGGACAGTATTTTAGATTTAGTAACAACTATGGATGATAGGCTAATTACTGATCTTCAAGTAATAGAACCGTTAAGCAATAGCGATCACAATATGGTAGAGTTTGTCCTCTCAGTAAATCACTCGAAACCAGCTAATTCGACTAAAATTACTAACTTCCAGCACGCAGACTTTAGTAAATTTCGAAATAAATTGCCACACGTCAATTAGGAAAACGTAATGGGGAACTCCAACGCAAAACTAATGTGGGAATCGTTCGAAACAGTATTTAGGACTATAAATAAGGAATGTGTATCGTACAAAATTAAGCGTGCGAAAGTAAACAACAAGCCCTTGTGATTTACTTCTAGAGGAGGAGACATTATAAAGAGTAGAGAGAGAGCTTATAGGCTACATAAGTGCGATAAAGACAATTTGTGGTTACGAAACAACTACATATCTCTAAGGCGTGAAGCGAAAAGTGTAATAAAAAAGTCCAAGCGCGAATTTGAAATCTCCATAGCTCGTGACGGTAAAGAAAACCCCAAGCGATTCTTTCAATACGTCAACAATAGAAATCCAGTAAAAAGTGTCTTGGGGCCGTTGAAAAATGTTAACGGAGATCTAGTTTCTGAAAACAAGGAAATGGCTACCTTGCTAAACGAATTCTTTACGTCATTTTTTACTGTAGAAGATGTAACGAACATCCCTACGGCCATAGACATAATACCTTTTGATAATGGTAATATTTTGGATAATATTGTGGTTAGTGAAGGGGAGGTAATGCGCTATATTGATAAAATGAAAACGCGCAAATCACCGTGGCCGGATTCCATATATCCCATACAACTAAAAGAATTAAAAGATAGCATTGTTGTGCCGCTAACAAAGATTTTTAATGCGTCTATTTCTGAGGGGTGCGTACCAGATAATTTCAAGTTAGCAAACATAACGCCTATCTTTAAGAAAGGCGATAAAGGTGCGGCGGGAAATTATAGGCCAATCAGTTTAACGTCTGTTGTAGGTAAGCTACTGGAATCAATAATTAGGGATCGTATAGTCGAACACTTAGAATTGCATAAACTAGTTAGAAATACGCAGCACAGTTTTAGGCGAAACAAATCTTGCTTAACTAATCTTTTAGAATTTTTTGAAAGCGTGGTGGACGTTTACGACAGTCATCGGGCGGTTGATGTAGTGTATTTAGATTTTCAAAAAGCGTTTGACACCGTGCCGCACAAAAGACTGATTGAAAAAACTAAGGCTCATGGAATCATGGGTGTAGTAATAAATTGGCTAGAAGAGTGGTTGCGAGGTAGGAAACAGAGGGTGGTCGTTGATGGAGCGGAGTCGTGTTGGGCTAATGTAGCGAGTGGCGTTCTTCAGGGTTCTGTATTGGTCCCCTTGCTTTTTCTTATATATATTAACGATTTAGATGTCGGCCTAGTTAGTAGAGTTTCAAAGTTTGCGGATGACACGAAGCTGGGTGGTAGGGCGAATAATGACGAAGATAGAGGTAAAATCCAGGAAGATCTGAATAAAATCGTTGATTGGTCAGTCACATGGCAAATGAGATTTAACGTCAATAAGTGCAAAATTTTCATATAGGTTCGCGTCACGGTAATTTTGCGTATAGTGTGTCAGGGAAAGATTTAACAAGCGTAGAGCAGGAAAAAGACTTAGGAGTTATAGTCACTGGTGATTTAAAAGTAGCGAAACAAAGTACAGCAGCGGTCAATAAAGCGAGCAAAGTGTTAGGTTTTATAGCTCGAAATTTTGAATACAAATCGCGCGATATTATAGTTCCTCTTTATGAATCATTAGTTAGACCCCATTTGGAGTACGCGGTCCAATTTTGGAAACCGCATATGCGCAAAGATATAGACAAAATCGAAAGAGTTCAAAGACGAGCACCTAAGATGATTCCGTCGCTTAGGTCAAAGTCGTACGAGGATAGGCTTAAGGAGTTAAAATTGACTACACTCGAGACTAGGAGGCTAAGGGGTGATCTAATCCAGGTTTTCAAAACTATGAATGGGTTCGATAACGTAGAGAGAGATAGCTTTTTCGAAATATCTCAATAGGACTAGAAATAACGGGTGTAAGTTGACAAGTAGAAGGTTCGAGACAGCAGTTGCCAAAACCTTTTTACGCATAGAATAGTAAATAGCCGGAATAGTTTGCCGGTAGAAGTAATTAGTAGCACGTCTATAAACATGTTTAAAAATCGATTAGACGCATATGTTGATAGATTGGGTATAGTTTAAGGTAATAAAATTAAGGCTTTGTGGTGATAGATCCCACAGCTCAACAGAAGTGTTGCGGGATATACAATGTTATAATGTTTCAGACCAGCAAAGAACGTAGGATCCACTCATGGCTGGTCTACCTAACTGTGTTCGTAATTGTGCATTCTGTATGTCCTCCATGGTGACGGACGGGACCTACAATTTTACGTGGGTTCCGAACCACAAGAACATAAGAAATTTATGTAAGAACTGCCTGTACATTAGCAACGACCAATTTTTACAAAACTAAATAATTTTCAATTTAAAACTAATTACTTATTGATTTAAACTAAAGATAGAATCTCTGGATCCAGAGGATCAAGTCATAATAGACTACTATCCACAAATATGTTACACTCTATATCTATTTATAACCGACATGCAAATATATCAGATCCAAAGAATCCAGTCAATTTCATTACGGTATCCATCAATACTAGTACCTTGCCAACCAAAAATAAGTCACGGTCCATATCGATTGCGGACCAAGTCAAAATTTACCACCATATACATTACAATATATGAAAATTATTTCACGAAAGTAACACGTGAAAAATATTTATGATGAATAAAACCACGAAGGAAAGGAAACACAAAAAGGTGCTCAAGCGCTTTCGTCTAATGACATCCTCAGGAACACTGAAGTACATAAAATGTTACGGCCTATATATAGGCCTATATATAGGCCGTAACCTTTTATGTACTTCAGTGTTCCTGAGGATGTCATTAGACGAAAGCGCTTGAGCACCTTTTTGTGTTTCCTTTCCTTCGTGGTTTTATTCTTCATTACAATATATATAATTAGGAGGAAAAGTGTAGGTGTGGCGGTAAAGACTGTACAGTAATGTAGAAATGTGTGTGCACCCATTTTGGGTCTCCCATTTCAAGGTGTTTGTGGGCAAGTGAAGATCATGAGTTTTTCAATACCTCACAGTACTATGGGGGGCACCGCTCGGCAGAGGAATCTCTTTAAATGGGGTGTGTAAGGACAGAGAGTATCCCCTAACCCAAGATGCTGCCTCCCTATATCCCACAACACTTGTGTTGAGCTGTGGGATCTATCCCACAAAGCCTTAATTTTACTACCTTAAACTATACCCAATCTATCAACATATGCGTCTAATCGATTTTTAAACATGTTTATAGACGTGCTACTAATTACTTCTACCGGCAAACTATTCCAGCTATTTACTATTCTATGCGTAAAAAAGTTTTTGGCAACTGCTGTCTCGAACCTTCTACTTGTCAACTTACACCCGTTATTTCTAGTCCTATTATATTGAGATATTTCGAAAAAGCTATCTCTATCTACGTTATCGAACCCATTCATAATTTTGAAAACCTGGATTAGATCACCCCTTAGCCTCCTAGTCTCGAGTGTAGTCAATTTTAACTCCTTAAGCCTATCCTCGTACGACTTTGACCTAAGCGACGGAATCATCTTAGTTTGCGCATATGCGGATTCCAAAATTGGACCGCGTACTCCAAATGGGGTCTAACTAATGATTTATAAAGAGGAACTATAATATCGCGCGATTTGTACTCAAAATTTCGAGCTATAAAACCTAACACTTTGTTCGCCTTATTGACCGCTGCTGTACTTTGTTTCGCTACTTTTAAATCACCAGTGACTATAACTCCTAAATCTTTTTCCTGCTCTACGCTTGTTAAATCTTTCCCTGACATACTATACGCAAAATTACCGTTACGCGAACCTATATGCAAAATTTTGCACTTATCACGTTAAATCTCATTTGCCATGTGACTGACCAATCAACGATTTTATTCAGATCTTCCTGGATTTTACCTCTATCTTCGTCATTAATCGCCCTACCACCCAGCTTCGTGTCATCCGCAAACTTTGAAACTGTACTGACTAGGCCGACATCTAAATCGTTAATATATATAAGAAAAAGCAAGGGGCCCAATACAGAACCCTGAGGAACGCCACTCGCTACATTAGCCCAACACGACTCCGCTCCATCAACGACCACCCTCTGTTTCCTACCTCGCAACCACTCTTCTAGCCAATTTATTACTACACCCCTGATTCCATGAGCCTTAGTTTTTTCAATGAGTCTTTTGTGCGGCACGGTGTCAAACGCTTTTTGAAAATCTAAATACACTACATCAACCGCCCGATGTCTATCGTAAACGTCAACCACGCTTTGAAAAATTCTAAAAGATTAGTTAAGCAAGATTTGTTTCGCCTAAAACCGTGCTGCGTATTTCTAACTAGTTTATGCAATTCTAAGTGTTCGACTATACGATCCCTAATTATTGATTCCAGTAGCTTACCTACAACAGACGTTAAACTGATTGGCCTATAATTTCCCGCCGCACCTTTATCGCCTTTCTTAAAGATAGGTGTTACGTTTGCTAACTTGAAATTATCTGGTACGCACCCCTCAGAAATAGACGCATTAAAAATCTTTGTTAGCGGCACAACAATGCTATCTTTTAATTCTTTTAGTTGTATGGGATATATGGAATCCGGCCCGGTGATTTACGCGTTTTCATTTTATCAATATAGCGCATTACTCCCCTTCACTAACCACATATTATCCAAAATATTACCATTATCAAAAGGTATTATGTCTATGACCGTAGGGATATTCGTTACATCTTCTATAGTAAAAACTGACGTAAAAAATTCGTTTAGCAAGGTAGCCATTTCCTTGTTTTCAGAAACTAGATCTCCGTTACATTTTTCAAAGGCCCCAAGACACTTTTTACTGGATTTCTATTATTGACGTATTGAAAGAATCGCTTGGGGTTTTCTTTACCGTCACGAGCTATGGAGATTTCAAATTCGCGCTTGGACTTTTTTATTACACTTTTCGCTTCACGCCTTAGAGATATGTAGTTGTTTCGTAACCACAAATTGTCTTTATCGCACTTATGTAGCCTATAAGCCCTATCTCTACTCTTTATAATGTCTCCTACTCTAGAAGTAAACCACAAGGGCTTGTTTACTTTCGCACGCTTAATTTTGTACGGTACACATTCCTCATTTATAGTCCTAAATACTGTTTCGAACGATTCCCACATTAGTTTTGCGTTGGAGTTCCCCATTACGTTTTCCCAATTGACGTGTGACAATTTATTTCGAAATTTACTAAAGTCTGCGTGCTGGAAGTTAGGAATTTTAGTCGAGTTAGCTGGTTTCGAGTGACTTACTGAGAGGACAAACTCTACCATATTGTGATCGCTATTGCTTAACGGTTCTATTACTTGAAGATCAGTAATTAGCCTATCATCCGTAGTTATTACTAAATCTAAAATACTGTCCAACCTCGTAGGTTCCCCAACCTTTTGAATAAGAAAGCTATCCTCGAGAAAATTAACTAAACGATTACCTTCCGCGTCTCCCTGCATTGTATCGTAATTCACGTTGGCGCAATTAAAGTCACCCATAACTAAAGCCTGCTCACTACCGATTATTCTCTTTAGTTCACGATATAACGCTTCGTCCGTATCAGCTGTTTGATTAGGGGGCCTATATATAACCGCAACAAGAAGTTTGAAATCGTTCAATTTAAGTTCTGCTATAGTCGAATCTATCGGTTCTGGAATTGTGTGCTTTACTTCTATAACGTTCGCAATATTATCTTTGATATACAACATAACACCGCCTCCTCGCCTACCTATTCTGTTTTTAACAAAAAGTCTATAACCTTTAATTTGATACTCCCCTACAAAGTCACGAGTTTCAGTGCTAAGCCACGATTCATTTATCGCAATTATATCATAGTCTTTACAAGCAATTAAAGAAAAAAATTCGTTTTTTTATTTCGTAGGCTACGAGCATTTAAGGATAGAACCTTCAAATTGTTTGTAATTGCGACACCTTCGCGAGCGCAGGGGAAATTTGTGGAATTTACGCTGGGACCGTTCGAGTTACGGCAGCCTGAAAAGAAGAGACAGTATTATGAAATAGTCTTCCTAAACGCGCAGCTCCAACGTCATTAAGATGAAGTCCATCTCCGAGGAACAAGTCCCTCCTGCCGTAGAAACTGTTCCAAAAATTCGCAAAATGCACTCCTTCCTGTTGGCAAAGAGACTTTAGGTTATTGTTAATATAGGTCGCCTTGCTGTAGAAATCGTTACGTGGATAATTCGAGGAAGTATACCTGTTAAAACAATCTTATTAGTTTTTTCCTTTAATCGCTCTAGTAAGTCCCTGTACCTAGCCAGCAGTTCTTCCGATCTAGAATTTAAAACGTTATTAGTACCGACATGAATAACATACGTTGTGTCCTCGGAGGTACCGTCTGTAAATTGGTCAACACTATTAGTTATATCCTCCACCCTTGCACCAGGGTAGCAGTAACGGCGCCTACGACGAGGGTTTCTCCCACAGAATTCCTCGAGCTGCCCTCGAACAATGGAATCGCCAACGAGTCGTATTTCCGGTTCATCAGCATCATCGAAACCTAAAACAGAAAACTTATTGTTTGTTATTACTGGTAGACATGTCTTAGGTTTTCTCAATGGGGCTCCATTACGCACTCGAACGAAGGGTTGGGAACTAGGGAAGAGAGAGGGCTATTAATACTATTTATATTATTAGTAGAAACTGAGGCAGGAGGGGTCGTAACTGGAGTCTCAAGGGATTCTAATTTTGCCGTCAGGAGCATCACCTTTCTTCAAGCCTTACTCTGGCCTCCCTTCACGTTCTAACTCGTTCCTCAGCACTTCCATGCTTGAGCACCACCTGCAAACTAACTGTTCATTATTATTAGCCATTGTAAACGCGTAAGCGGCAAATTTCCCTTCACAGCGACTGCAAGTACTTGACGGGGGTGCCATGCTTTTAATTAGTTAAACAACAAAACAAAAAACGAGTTGGAAATTAATAAATTACAACGTAGGTCTACCGCGTTTTTGAAACGCAGAAACAGGTTCTTGTAACACAAATTTATACTAAATGAATGTAGAATTAAGCTACCGACAAAAGATCTGTAAAAGAAGAGTATTTATAGCACTTATCTGTCCGCGATTCGATTCGTCTTTTTTCCTTTTCTTCACACGGTGTGTGACCACACTCTACCTGACCTCTCGAAGGAAGGAAAAATGAACCTTATGTCTCCACGTTTTCTGATAGATTTGAAAAACAAACAAGGCAAGCCACGTGCAGTAGCCTTGGTTTGATCAAATAATATAGTAGTGAATAACGTCAATAAATGAAATATATTCGTTAATGAATGATTAGTAGCACGAAGTAATTTAGTTATGAATGCACCGAACACTATTTTTTTTAAACACCAACGAAAACCACTTATTCAATTGATAACACTGGACACTCGATAAAACACTGTTCACAAGGAAAGACTGCATCTTGGGTTAGGGGATATACTCTGTCCTTACACACCCCATTTAAAGAGATTCCTCTGCCGAGCGGTGCCCCCATAGTATTGTGAGGTATCGAAAAACTCATGATCTTCAATTGCCCCACAAACACCTTGAAATGGGAGACCCAAAATGGGTGCACACACATTTCTACATTACTGTACAATCTTTACAACCACCTACACTTTTCCTCCTAAGTATATATATTGTAATGTATATGGTGGTAAATTTTGACTTGGTCCGCAATCGATATGGACCGTGACTTATTTTTGGTTGGCAAGGTACTAGTATTGATGGATACCCTAATGAAATTGACTGGATTCTTTGGATCTGATATATTTGCATGTCGGTTATAAATAGATATAGAGTGTAACATATTTGTGGATAGTAGTCTATTATGACTTGATCCTCTGGATCCAGAGATTCTATCTTTACTTTTAAATCGATAATTAATTAGTTTTAAATTGATAATTATTTAGTTTTGTAAAAATTAGTCGTTGCAAATGTACAGGCAGTTTTTACTTAAATTTCTTATGTTCTTGTGGTTCGGAACCCACGTAAAATTGTAGGTCCCCTCCGCCACCACGGAGGACAAACACAATACACAATTACGAACACAGTTAGGTAGAACAGCCATGAGTGGATCCTAGGGTCTTTGTTGGTCTGAAACATTATAACATTACATTATATATATATATATATATATATATATATATATATATATATATATATATAGTGGCTTTCAAAAGTTCTTTTTGGGTCTTGTTTTTTCTCCCGTTTAACTTTTTACCTTTAAGAGAATTAATCAACTAAAACAATATCAACATTAAAAAATTCACTAAAAATTGGCTTAGCAAAAGAATTCGTTCCATTAACATATTCTCAAATCTATATATAAACACTCACACAAAATTATATTTATTCCGAAAAAAACGAAAACCTAATTTAACATTATTACTTAGACTACTCCAGTTACGTCTAACTCAACTCAGTTAAATATAGACTCATACGCACAAATTTTGCAGGCCGAAAGGGAGACGAAGAAGCAGGAATAGAAAGTTCATCATAATAAATACTAAGTAGGCTCAACTCAGAAGACTGCTAAATAAAAAATTAAGTAAGCCTAAAATTTAGATAGGCCAAGAGTAAAGCATGATTAAAAAGTAACGCCCTTAACAAATAAACTAGTAAAAAATATTAATAACTTTCAGGAAATTTGTATTACCACAACGTTCGACCAAATCTGCTTGGCATGGATCAACTCTGCTGAGTTAAACTCAAAAACGCCTTTGCCCGTAACAGATTAAGATACATTAAAGAGGCTAGACAAAATTTGGACATAACTTTCAGATACATTTCAAGAAAACAAAATCCTGCAGACTATCTTACAAGAGGATTATCCTGTAAATTACTAAAAGCCAACAAAAATTGGTTTCTTGGACATGAATTGATTCAAGATGATTGGCAGTTGTCTTTTTTAAAGGGGCGATGTGGTAATAAACTTGAATCTCTACATTGACAAAGATGGCTTATTAGCAAAACGTCATTACCAAATACCTCTTTCAGTCATTAATTTATCTAGTTTATTCTTAAAAGTCTCCAAAGTATGGGAACTCACAAATTCTTCATCTGAGCTATTCCAGAATTTTACTATTCTATTTGAAAAACTATGTTGTACTAACTGTGATTTACATCTTTACTGAAAAAGCTTAAGGCTATGGACTCTTGTCCTATCATTGTGATCCTTTCTAAAAGAGAGTAGAAGTCTATATTATCTAACTCATTTATTATTTTTTATATACTTCTATCATATCACCTCGTAACCTTCATCACTTTAGGGAAAACGTGTTTACGTGATCCAAGCTATCTTTGTAACTAAGGTGTCTAGACACGGTATCATACTTATGGCTCTCTTTTGTACTTTTTCTAGCCTGTCTTTGTCATGCTCTAAATAAGGACTACTGAAATGAATGCAATACTCAAGAAGAGGCCTCACGTATGAAGTCTAGAGCCTACTTATAATTTCTGGCGATTTATATTCTATATGTTTCTGCATTAGATTCAATCTAGCATTAGCCTTATTTCTAATTTCAATACAATGAGTTGTAGGTTTTCATAAATATATATACTCAAGAGAAAAATACAAGCAGTGAAGTAATAATTATGTTCCATATATATATATATATATATATATATATATATATATATGAGGTAGAGAGGTGTCCCCCTTTTGGCTCCTGAAACTATAGTCATTTTAGTTTATAACTCCAAAAATAGAATAATGTCCCGCTTTTTGCTCCTGAAAATATGGTCACTTTAGGCTGAGGAAGATTCAGAATGAAATGTCCGTGTGATGTATCGTGTTAATTTTAACAAATAAAATCTCGTTTTTTTATTTTTATTAGCTATCTTCATATATCATTTTCCCGAACTTCCTCAGTGACAATAAGAAGCATCCTGAAGGGTACAACTTAATTGTAGAATCGAAAGACTTATCTTCAAACTTAATATGTAAGAGCAATTTGACTGCTCTCTCAATTAATTATCTCTTTTGATAGCACGAGTAACTTTTTCTTATTAGAGTTTGACGGATGTGTTTCAATAAGAAAAATTGCAGACTGAATCTGTGAAAATGCTTTTAGCCAGAGTGGTAGCTTTTTGGTGTGACTTGATATATTGCGTGTTACGAAAACCAGCTCCTTAGCATGTTTTAAGAAATGCAATAAAATTTACAAAATTGACCAGTCACAGAGCAATTAAAATGAGGTCCTGGACCACCAATTGCAACAGGTGAAGCTTTGTTTTAAACAGATTATAAGAATTTCGGTAAATAGTAGGCCTTTAGACGATTTCATATATGGCTGGGATTGTAGGCCACTTTGTTGAGCGAGAGAGAGGTTTTTTTATTTTAATAAAATATAGAAATCTTTTATAAATTGTATTGTGAATGAGTAAATACTGTACTGTTTTAGCGTATACAAGTTGGGGGATGTGAGGCCTACCCTATTTAGTCAGATTTTCAATCACATGCACAGTACAGTACAGTAATTAACGTCTGACTAAATAGTATATATACAGGGTGTCCGAGAATTATCTGTACAATTTTTGGCTGTTATTAAAAGTCAACCATGAAGTGTAGAAATTCCAGTGTTGTCCCATTTTACAGAGAATCTCATTAAGTTTTTTCTGATACCAATTTGTGACAAGTTTTTTAGAAATTCCAGTGTGTCCGAACATTATCTGTACAATTTCATCTTTTAATAAAATTCTTGATAACACACGTAAAATTCTTAAACAAGATTATTTAGAATCTGTATTTTCAAAAGTTTCTTTTATTAAAGTAACGTTGTTACAAACATTCGATATGTGCACCATTAGTGATTCGCAAAACATCCAATCGATACTCCAAATGTTGCCATGTACGCTGCAGCATATCCACATCAATTCGCTCAATAGCAGCTGTGATTCTTGCTTTTAAATCATCAATGTCTGTCACCCGCGTACATTTCTAAAAAACTTGTCAAAACGTGGTATCAGAAAAAACTTAATGGGATTCTCTGTAAAATGGGACAAACTGGAATTTCTACACTTCATGGTTCACTTTTAATAACAGCCAAAATTGTACAGATAATTCTCGGACACCCTGTATATATATATATATATATATATATATATATATATATATATATATATATATATATATAGTGGCGTTCGAATGTTTTTGGGCGTGTTTCGATTTTTTATCCGTTTTAGCTTTTTATTAGTAAATTTTCTAACAATTTTACGTTTGAATGTCTTCAGTGAAGTTTTATTTTTATCACTCGTATATTTTTGTCATTTATATATTTTTTACTCTCGATTTGATTTTGACTTATGCCTGTTTCTGATATAAATATTTGCATGAACCCTTTTCAGATAGGATCTGATCGCTAGTTCAACTTTGTTTGGTTTTAGATTTTATAAATTTTGAAAAGAGAAACACAAAGGAGAAAATGAAACCTAATTGAAACATTTACATATTCAAATATACGTAGTAATAATAATAAGCACATCGTTAGCAATATATATATATATATATATATATATATATATATATCATTCAAGTGCTATGGTATCCAAAGGGCATCATAGGTGCCAGGCACCATGACCTACTAGCGAGCATACCAAATTTCCACCAAAGGCATCTCACTTAGAGTCTAACATCAGACTTTTTAAATCACAAAGCAAACTAATTTGTCGAAACACATAAATACATTTTAAATCAATATATATATATATATATATATATATATATATATATATATATATATATATATATATATATATATATATACTACTCTCACCTCACACCTTATAAAGTGTTTTGAACGCATAATTAGAGCCAAAATTACCTACTACCTACAAGAAAAAGACTTGTACAACCCAAATCAACATGGCTTCAGGGCGGGTAGATCATGCCTGTCACAGCTACTAGACCACCAGGAGAAAATATTAGGAACATTGTGTCGAGGACAAGACATTGATGTAATATATACTGATTTTGCTAAAGCCTTCGATAAATGTGACCATGGAATCATAGCACACAAACTTAAGGATACAGGAATTACTGGAAAGCAAGGAAGGTGGATATTTAATTTCTTGACGCAAAGAACGCAAAGAGTGGTGGTAAACGGAGTTAAATCTGAAGTCTCGGAAGTCGTGAGCTCTGTCCCACAAGGGACATTATTAGCTCCCTTGCTGTTCATAATAATGATTGCAGATATTGATACAGATAATAAGGACAGTATTGTATCATGCTTCGCAGATGACACGAAGATATGTAAGGAAATATTGAACGAAGATGACGTAAGAAAACTACAAAACGACATTGAAACATTATTCCAGTGGGCAGAAGACAACAATATGAAGTTCAACGAAGAAAAATTCCAAATTCTAAGATATGGTAATAACAAAGAGCTACAGAAAAAAGGGTACAAAACTCCGCAAGCCAAAGAGATAACACCAAATCCACAAGTCAGGGATCTTGGAGTAATAATGTCGTCGGATGCAGAATTCAGAGAGCACTATAAAATCAAAATCACAACGGCTAGAAAAATAATGGGAATCATCTGGAGGAGCTTCCGCAGCAGAAAAGCAAACATCATGCTCAAATTATGGAAGAGTCTAGTCCTACCAATAATTGAGTATTGCTCAGTACTCACAAGCCCACACAGAAAAAGAGACATTGCGAGCATTGAAGCTATCCAAAGGACTTTTACGTCTAAGATAGAGGAAACGGAAGGTGAAGACTACTGGTCTCGACTACAATCCCTGGAACTCTACTCTCTTGAAAGAAGGCGAGAGCGGTACACAATAATATACATATGGAACATACTTGAGGGCTCTGTCCCTAACCTCAGAAATGAAATAGAAACAAACTGGAATGAGAGAAGAGGCAGATTTTGTACGGTCCCAGCTGCGGTGGGACAAGGAGCCATGAAAACGAGGATGGAAAATACCCTCAGAATACGGGGCCCAAAGCTTTTCAATGTCCTTCCAAAAGAAGTGAGGAATCTCCAGCACACCAACCTGAATAACTTCAAGAACCAGCTGGACAGATTCTTGTGCAAAGTCCCTGACCAGCCATGCGTGGCTGGCTACGAGGGCAGGAGGCGATCAGAGAGCAATTCCCTCCTTCACCAAGTCCAGCAAATGAGGCGGGATGCTGCAGAGGGGTCGACCGCAGGTCGATCCTGAACCGTCGTTCAAACTCAACAAAAGTAACAAAAGTAAGTAAAGTAGCGTATCTGCCTTCAGTTAATACTGAGGCAGAGTAGCTAACTGTTTGAGTTAGTTTTGGTAGGCTACCCCAGATTTTTTGATCTACATGCCCTATTCAGTACTTGATTGCAGCCTCAAATTACTGCATCCGATCTTATTTAGCTATATGTTAATTGTAGTTAAACTGAAGTGAACAAAACTCAAACAGTAGGCTGTTGCCCTGACAAGCTTGCAGAAGTCACAAAGTTCTTCATAATTAGTGATTGAACCAATCTTCTCATCTGAAAAGGCTAAATTTAATGTCAGGTTAACTTGTTCTGTGTTACGTATTCACTAGACAGCAGCACAAAATAAGATAGCAGTAAACAGAGGAAAAAGAATAACTGCAATGGATTGCTCATGTAAATAAAAAACGTTGAAAAAATTTCAAGGGGCGTGGCTATAATGACTAAACTTAGAAATGTAGCGCTAAACAGGCTTCATTGGGATTTATTATGCTCTTTAATTCAATAAGAATGAGTTTAAGTGTTACAAATTTAATGAAATTCATATTCATTTATTGTTCTGCTTATACAATGTACAAAGAACATATAAACTGATGTTGTAACAACTATATAAAAATGGATTAGTAAAAGCTTTCCTATACGTATAGGCCTACAGCATGGAACCACCATTTGCAAGCAAGCAAGTCAGATGCTTTAGTGACAGAATGGGGTTATCTGGCAAACCTTTTTAGATAGTGCAAAACTTCTGAAATAAATGTTAGTTTTAAACATACACAGTACAGTTTCAGGAAAAAAGTTAGCCATGAAACAAAATTTCTAAAATTACTAATATGTTTCTTTGGATGTTTTATTTGTTTTAATAAAATTTTAAAACTTAAAAACAAACCCAATCAATCTTTCAAATGTTTTGCGCAATGATTCCTCATTTCATGAAAGTCAAGCTTGTTGACCTCTCTCTCCTGATTAGTAATGTTTTACGAACTTCAAAATTTTAAGTTTCTCAGTAAACTTTTCTTCTACACTGTACAAATTTAGACAGTATAATGATAGCCTAGTGTTTAAGATGCAGGGCTGCTGATCTGGAGGCCACAGCATCAATCTTGCTTCACCCTTTCATTCATGAATAGTTTTTCTTTTAAACTAAAAAGCATACGATATACAGCCATTCAAAATCAAATATTTTTCAGCGGTATTAAAAATACCATACTTTTTTATCAAAAGGGATTCACAGTGCAGATGAGATTGCAAACCTCTGGCTTAATGGGGTCATGGCTTGGATTCCATGTTAAATTTTAGGTCCAAAGTTGGGGGTAATAAACTTGACTTATTCAAATGAACAATTTGGGCAAAAGTGCAAAACATGCTCAACCAGGGGTATATACTGTATCTAGTCAATTGGGGGAAAAGTAACAGTGGAGGTGTTGGGGTAAAAAGAACAGCCCCTCTCCTACCACTTAAAAATAGATATTTGTAACATGGCCTTAGTGTTGGCCATACTACCTTCCTATGGTATATATAACTCCTACTATTGCATTGCATGTGCACTTGAAACTGCATTTTGATTTGCATATTATAATAAAAGATTGATGTTAATGCATTTTGTCTTTTATTCCCATTTTACTGATACAGTATATACGGTATAGGCCTATAAACACAACTTGGCTCTGAAGTTTTTGGCTTTACTGGGTAAATTTGTAGGGAGTTGACAATTTTATACATGACCAAGTACAATACATAATATATAAAGTATCAAGTACGGTACTGTATAAAAATATTAATTAGTTTAAAGTTAAATACAAGTGAAATAAGTACTGTAATACATTATTCTCAACAAAATTGGTGAATTTATTATGAAGATAGTCTATACTGAGGGACCATTTGCCTTATTACACTCCAAGCTGGAGATGAGTGATTGTCTTGATCAGCTATAAAGTATTTATTAATCCAATATAAGTGAATAATTTTGTTCATACATTTGTAAATGAATATTAAATGCTGTATGCCATTCCGATAACATCTTTGATCTTTAATAGTTTTAACTCTTTAAAGATTACACTCATTTGAATATTCTTATGGCTCATTTTTGAATAGAAAATACTGTTTCAGGCAAAGTCTGTACAGTTTTCAAACACAAGTGGCATATTAAGTAAGAAAGAACAGGAGTTTGGAACAGACTTAATAAAAATAAGTTTAACCCTTTCAGTCACAGTGGGAGCTTAATGTTTCATTAGAAATAATAATATATCGTACTAAAAGGCAATTTTTCTACAAATGTTTCTACATGTTTAATATATATTTAGTTTTGTTGTCAGGAAAGGAACCCAAAATGTTTGTAATATAAGTTACTCATTACTAAAACACTTGGTTTTGAATAATAAATATTACACTTTTTGGTTTAAAGAGAAAATATTTGTGAACAATCATGACTTAACCTAACCAATCTTCAACGGTGTATAGTTGACCTAATTGCGCATTCAATTAGCCTAACAGTTTAATATTGGCTATTTCACCTAAATATCTTCTGATCTTTTCGTATTAGGCACTCACTATCACATTTCGGGCAAGTTAAGGATGAGAGAATAACGCCGTAATTGATAAAAACATCCAATCCTTTATCTTCATCTAGGGCACAGGTTGTCTGGAGCTTATTTTAGTTATAAAAGCTAGGCCAGTTTAATAACTAGATGATGAAAACTTCAAAATTATACAGTATGATACTTTAGATAGCCATTGTCATCCAAGAAAATATTTGGTACTTTGATAATTTTTTTTGTAATTGCTTTGGTAATCTGCCACAGCTACAGCTACTGGCATTTCCTTTCATATATTCTATATCCTGGATTTTCAGAGTGGAGGGAAAGTATTTGTTTTTCATACAACAGTTCGGCCAAACACTTTTGTGGACTGTGGGCTCAGTCTTGGGTTTACTATTATTTACACTGTAGTCACAAAGCCTAACATCAATAAGAAATATAGCTTTAATTGTTGACTATATGTACCATTGATTCCAGACCTAGTGTTCTGCCCTGAATATTGTTATTTTTATTGTAATTATATAATGATCCTCCAAGCCTTTACTGACAAACTTTTTAAAATATCCATAAGACAAATTTCATTATTTTCACTAGCGATCAAAATATACATTTCGATTAACTGAATTATTAAATCTATTATCATAATAGAAGTTAAAAAAAATTCATTGGAGTAACAATTGACGCCAATTTACCATGTATGAAGCACATAATTAGGATCAAGTAAAGATAAGCACCCCCAGCCTTCTTTAATTAGCCTTATAAGGCTAACTAACGAAAATATCACGACCTAACCTAACCAATCGTTAAGTCAACTGTACGCCCTTGACGATTGGTTAGGTTAGGTCGTGATATTTTCGTTAGTTAGCCTTATAAGGCTAATTAAAGAAGGCTGGGGGTGCTTAGCTTTACTTGATCCCATAATTATCTCTGAAGAGATTTCCAGGAGGGTTACAATAATGTTTAAACTTAAACATGTAGTTCTTAACCATTTTTGTTCACAAATATTTTCTCTTTAAACCAAAAAGTGTAATATTTATTATTCAAAACCAAGTGTTTTAGTAATGAGTAACTTATATTACAAACATTTTGGGTTCCTTTCCTGACAACAAAACTAAATATATATTAAACATGTAGAAACATTTGTAGAAAAATTGCCTTTTAGTACGATATATTATTATTTCTAATGAAACATTAAGCTCCCACTGTGACTGAAAGGGTTAAACTTATTTTTATTAAGTCTGTTCCAAACTCCTGTTCTTTCTTACTTAATATGCCACTTGTGTTTGAAAACTGTACAGACTTTGCCTGAAACAGTATTTTCTATTAAAAAATGAGCCATAAGAATATTCAAATGAGTGTAATCTTTAGAGTTAAAACTATTAAAGATCAAAGTTGTTATCGGAATGGCATACAGCATTTAATATTCATTTACAAATGTATGAACAAATTTATTCACTTATATTGGGTTAATAAATACTTTATAGCTGATCAAGACAATCACTCATCTCCAGCTTGGAGTGTAATAAGGCAAATGGTTCCTCAGTATAGACTATCTTCATAATAAATTCACCAATTTTGTTGAGAATAATGTATTACAGTACTTATTTCACTTGTATTTAACTTTAAACTAATTAATATTTTTATACAGTACCGTACTTGATACTTTATATATTATGTATTGTTCTTGGTCATGTGAAAAGTTGTCAACTCCCTACAAATTTACCCAGTAAAGCCAAAAACTTCAGTGCCAAGTTTTGTTTATAGGCCTATATTGTATATACTGTATTAGTAAAATGGGAATAAAACACAAAATGCATTAAATCAATCTTTTATTATAATATGCAAATCAAAATGCAGTTTCAAGTGCACATGCAATGCAATAGTAGGAGTTATATATACCATAGGAAGGTAGTATGGCCAACACTAAGGCCATGTTACAAATATCTATTTTTAAGTGGTAGGAGAGGGGCTGTTCTTTTTACCCCAACACCTCCACTGTTACTTTTCCCCCAATTGACTACATACAGTATATACCTGGTTGGGCATGTTTTGCACTTTTGCCCAAATTGTTCATTTGAATAAGTCAACTTTATCGCCCCCAACTTTGGACCTAAAATTTAACATGGAATCCAAGTCATGACCCCATTAAGCCAGAGGTTTGCAATCTCATCTGCACTGTGAATCCCTTTTGATAAAAAAAGTATGGTATTTTTAATACCGCTGAAAAATATTTGATTTTGAATGGCTGTATATCGTATGCTTTTTAGTTTAAAAGAAAAACTATTCATGAATGAAAGGGTGAAGGAAGATTGATGCTGTGGCCTCCAGATCAGTAGCCCTGCATCTTAAACACTAGGCTATCATTATACATGTCTAAGTTTGTACAGTGTAGAAGAAAAGTTTACTGAGAAACTTAAAAATTTTGAAGTTCATAAAACATTACTAATCAGGGGGGGAGTGGTCAACAAGCTTGACTTTCATGAAATGAGGAATCATCGCGCAAAACATTTGAAAGATTGATTGGGTTTGTTTTTAAGTTTAAAAATTTTATTAATACAAATAAAACATCCAAAGAAACATATTAGCAATTTTACAAATTTTGTTTCATGGCTAACTTTTTTCCTGAAACTGTACTGTGCATGTTTAAAACTAACATTTATTTCAGAAGTTTTGCACTATCTAAAAAGGTTTGCCAGATAACTCCATTCTGTCACTAAAGCATCTGACTTGCTTGCAAATGGTGGTTCCATGCTGTAGGCCTATACAGTAATAATACGTATAGGAAAGCTTTTACTGGTCAGTTTATATGTTCTTTGTACATTGTATAAGCAGAGCAATAAATGAATATGAATTTCTTTAAATTTGCAACACTTAAACTCATTCTTATTGAATTAAAGGGCATAATAAATCCCAATGAAGCCTGTTTAGGGCTACATTTTTAAGTTTCGTCATTATAGCCACGCCCTTTGAAATCTTTTCAGCGTTTTTTATTTACATGAGCAATCCATTGCAGTTATTCTTTTTCCTCTGTTCACTGCTATCTTATTTTTTGCTGCTGTCTAGTGAATACGTAACACAGAACAAGTTAACCTGACATTAAATTTAGCCTTTTCAGATGAGAAGATTGGTTCAATCACTAATTATGAAGAACTTTGTGACTTCTGCAAGCTTGTCAGGGCAACAGCCTACTGTTTGAGTTTTGTTCACTTCAGTTTAACTACAATTAACATATAGCTAAATAAGATCGGATGCAGTAATTTGAGGCTGCAATCAAGTACTGAATAGGGCATGTAGATCAAAAAATATGGGGTAGCCTACCAAAACTAACTCAAACAGTTAACTACTCTGCCTCAGTATTAACTGAAGGCAGATACGCTACTTTGTATATATATATATATATATATATATATATATATATATATATATACTGTATATATTGATTTAAAATGTATTTGTGTGTTTCGACAAATTAGTTTGCTTTGTGATTTAAAAAGTCTGATGCTAGACTCTAAGTGAGATGCCTTTGGTGAAAATTTGGTATGCTCGCTAGTAGGTCATGGTGCCTGGCACCTATGATGCCCTTTGGATACCATAGCACTTCAATGATTATATATATATATATATATATATATATATATATATATATTGTTAACGCTGTGCTTATTATTATTACTACGTACATTTGAATATGTAAATGTTTCAATTAGGTTTCATTTTCTCCTTTGTGTTTCTCATTGCTCTACATCTTTTTAAAATTTATAAAATCTAAAACCAAACAAAGTTGAACTAGCGATCAGATCCTATCTGAAAAGGGTTCATGCAAATATTTATATCAGAAACAGGCATGAGTCAAAATCAAATCGAGAGTAAAAAATATATAAATGACAAAAATATACGAGTGATAAAAATAAAACTTCACTAAAGACATTCAAACGTAAAATTGTTAAAAAACTTTACCAATAAAAAGCTAAAACGGATGAAAAAACGAAAACGCCCAAAAAGAACTTTTGAACGCCACTATATATATATATATATATATATATATATATATATATATATATATATATATATATACTATTTAGTCAGATGTTACTGTACTGTACTGTGCATGTGATTGAAAATCTGACTAAATAGGGTAGGCCTCACATCCCCCAACTTGTATACGCTAAAACAGTACAGTATTTACTCATTCACAATACAATTTATAAAAGATTTCTATATTTTATTAAAATAAAAAACCTCTCTCTCGCTCAACAAAGTGGCCTACAAACCCAGCCATATATGAAATCGTCTAAAGGCCTACTATTTACCAAAATTCTTATAATCTGTTTAAAACAAAGCTTCACCTGTTGCAGTTGGTGGTCCAGGACCTCATTTTAATTGCTCTGTGACTGGTCAATTTTTTAAATTTTATTGCATTTCTTAAAACATGCTAAGGAGCTGGTTTTCGTAACACGCAATATACCAAGTCACACCAAAAAGCTACCACTCTGGCTAAAAGCATTTTCTCACATTCAGTCTGCAATTTTTCTCATTAAAACTCATCCGTCAAACTCTAATAAGAAAAAGTTACTTGTGCTATCAAAAGAGATAATTAATTAAGAGAGCAGTCAAATTGCTCTTACATATTAAGTTTGAAGAAAAGTCTTTCGATTCGACAATTAAGTTGTACTCTTCAGGATGCTTCTTATTGTCACTGAGAAAGTTCAGGATTATGATATATGAAGAGAGCTAATAAAAATAAAAAAACGAGATTTTATTTGTTAAAATTAACACGATACATCACACGGACATTTCATTCTGAATCTTCCTCAGCCTAAAGTGACCATATTTTTAGGAGCAAAAAGTGGGACATTTTTCTATTTTTGGAGTTATAAACTAAAATGACTATATTTTCAGGAGCAAAAAGGGGGACACCTCTCTACCTCATATACATCTATATATATATATGTTAACCCCTCCGTCTATGGCCCTGAGTCGGTTCGGATCGACGGGGGTTCTGGTTAGGAGGCTGCAACGGATATTTCTTCTATAACATTCTATAATTCTTTTCGGTCGCCTTAAATGGTGGGTCGCCACTCTGTTAAACCCTTGGCTACAGACTCGCCAGACTGTTATGCCAATATCTTCTATGGTGCTTGGGTTGTCTCTTTATCTCGCTTATGGGTCGAGAATTATTAATTCTTCTCTTGCTATAATACTCTGATACTTTCTCTTATACTAAAATTATCGACTTTTCTGACTAAGTTCTGAAGAGAGCACGGCTCGAAGGGAAAAATAAAAACTTCTTTTACTTTGGTTTACTTCTTAAAAATATACAGGTACTGCTCTGAATTTACAGGGGTAGAGGTTCGACCTCTTTCGACCATGGCTCAGGCCGGAATCTAAAAATATTAAGAAGGCAAGGGGCCTCTGCCCCCTCCCCGCAGCAAGGCTGCTAACAAAGGAGTCCTAATGAAATGCTAATCTGAAGTCTAATGAAGAAGTGCAATGAAGAAGTGCTCTAATTTTTTTACAATACATGTATAATATAGCTAAACTTAAATATTTTTGGGGAGGACAGTTGAAGGTTAAATTTCCCCCCTTTTTAAACACATGATCAAATGTTTTGAAAGATTTTCAATAAAAAAAAAAAAAAAAAAAAAAAACATTTGTATTTTTCGCCGTCTACATTTATGAAGGCGATATCATTTCGTAATAGTACACATAAGTACAAATTAAGTACACGACTGAGTACGTATTAATTTTGGTTCATTACAATTACGATTACAATTATGGATTACTTCATATTCACTTGTTTAATTACACTTCCATTTTAAAGTACATTCTTACATGATAAATTAAATCATTACATTCAATTACAGTTTCATTGAAGTACATTACATTATATTAAATTACAGTTTCATTGAAGTACATTACATTATATTAAATTACAGTTTAGTACATTACATTATATTAAATTAAAGTACTACAGTTAATTACAATTAAACAGTTACTATAACTTTGTTTTGTTTTTTACAGTGTTTCATATTAATAGACAATTAAGATGTTAAATATAATACAAAGTACATGGCACTTACGAGATAATTTATTTACGAAATAATATGTTATAATGTTATAAATTTGAAATCAGAGCGAACGGAGGTATTTTATCTTTGAGGCCCTCGAATCTGCCAGTCAGCGGAATTCGATTTACTTACCAAGCATCTATGAATATCTTGCGAGGGTTGAACGCACTTGAAAGTAAAAAATAATACGAGAACGTATTTTTTCGTTTTCGAACGAAGGCCTAAAGTTTCGTGCTTCACAAATTGACACGAGTAAACATAGACTGATAAGTTGATAGGGCATAAGTAGACAATAGGTAGATGAATGAATAAGTAATAAAATTAATAAAGGATAGCGGTCAAGAAAGAACATGAATGTAAGAATGAGTATGGTTGAATAATGAGTATGGTTGAATAATGATATTTATACTACATAACACCACAACATTATTACTCAAGAATTTACCATACATTGAATACGGAAGATGTCCAAATACTAAGAACGTGATTCAGTGTACAAAGTATGGGAAACGTAAAGAGAATAAAGTTATTTTATGACGTCATAGTGCATAAGTCATTATTAGAAAAGATGGATTAGAAAAATACAGGAATGAATAAAGACGTACAAATCGAAATTCTATCCAAAACTCGCTTATGCGATTTTGGTTTCTTATGTAAAAATGGACATTCGAACATAAAACTATACGAACATAAGTTCTGCATAAAGACAATGAATCCATATAATGATGGTGTAGGAATTGTTCATTGTTCACTTTTTACAGTATTTCCCCCCCTAATTGGTATTAATACAATAATATAATACAATATAATACAATTGATAACTAATTTTATTGAGTATTGTAGATAAAAAATCGAATTATGTAATGGATGATGTATAGACCTGTGGTCAAATGTGTATTTATGTTTATTGGGTACAAAGTGTGTTTCTGATAATTTCGAGACAGATTAGCTGAGAGGATTGTTAAATTAACTGTATAAATGCATGAGCAAGATACATTAGGAAGCAAAAATGATTAAGACTAAATAGCATAGTTTGCACTTACGTAATGAAATAGTTTTATTGTGATATTCAATGATTTTAGCATAAGGTTTGTATATATATATATATAGTGCGCATACATGCGTGTGTATGTGTAGGGATTTGGGAGGTTTTTGAATTAACAAAGTTTAAAAATAATGTATAATAATTTAAGATGGGTTTAGGGTTATAAATTCTTTTGAGTCAATTATTGTTGTTATTATTATTATTAGCATTATTATTATTATAAAATCCTTTAAGTTCAAGGTAGTGTTTAAGTATTTAATTAAGTCAGTTACACGTATTAAGGTAATAAAAAAAAGACGTACTTAGAAGACCTTACGAATAATGACAGTAACTCTCACGGTTTTAAAAATTGAATTTCGACACACAATTAAATTCGACTACTAAAATTCATAACCATATACTGTAGTAGTATGTCAATTTTACTATAATTTTCGTTTGATACCTTACAAATGGTACAATAACAATTTAAGGACAGTTACTCACGATTAATTGAACAAAAGAAAAAGAAAAATACAAATTAAAAATATGAATCAATTATGCATTTCAACGAGCTAAATACAATTTTATAATATTCTAAAAAAATAAAAGTAAATCGAGCCATAGATGAGTTTCGGCCAAGAATAAAAAAGTCATTGAAATGGAAGGAAGCATTTCGAACAATCTTTTCTTTTAATAATCTCAGGTAAATTTTACATTAAAAATTATTTTTATATAATAAAAAAAATATTAAAAAGGTTTAATAATTTTTTTTGCATGTTAAGTAGAAAAATTATACTCTTTCGTTGAATGTTGATAGAATTTGAATTATTTGATTTTTTTAATCTGAAAACTTGTTTGCATATAGACAAATACATCTGTTTTATTGTGTAGAAGTTTTATTAAAAATTAAATGACTGAAATTTAGGGTATGTGCGATCATACGGGGGAATTGAGTGACTAAGCAGGGGGTATAAGTTTGAAATTGACAATACGTCTTTCGTGAGCACTTTGCTCTTTTTAAAAAAAAAGATTGCTTGTCACACTACTTAGAACAAAAAATTAAAAGAGTTCAACAAACGGAGGGACGGCATGTTCCTCATATACATTACGATAATTACCAAAATCATTACAAACAATTGTAAAAATTGTTTTGGTCACAAACAATGAAATGTCATTTTACCTATATATTTATATACGCAACAATGCATGAAAAGGGAAAGACAAATCGGTGAATTTCCGTCTTACAAACAAAGAAAAGGTTAAACCAAAGCCGCAACCCGGTCAATTCAGGTTGAATTTAATTCTCTTTTACAACACAAGAAAAAGGTTGAATTAAATTCTTAAATTACATTTTTCTTAAATTAAATTCTCTTAAATTACAAAGAAAAAGTTGAATTCAATTGACTGCATTGAAATGCATGGGTATTTGAAACTAACAGAGACTGACTTAAAACAAAACTCTCTGACTTCAAATAAAACTCTCTGACTTCAAATAAAACTCTCTAACTTCGAATAAAACTCTGACTTCGAATATAACTCTGACTTGAACTCTATCAAGTATTCTGAAACTGAAAATGAAACTTAACTGTCTAACTTGAACGCTTGTCAAGTATTCTGAAACTTAAACTGTCTAACTTGAACGCTTGTCAAGTATCTTGAAACTTAAACTGTCTAACTTGAACGCTTGTCAAGTATCTTGAAACTTAAACTGTCTAACTTGAACGCTTGTCAAGTATCTTGAAACTTAAACTGTCTAACTTGAACGCTTGTCAAGTGAAGATTAACTGAAAATGGAAAATGACTGCACTTGATCTTTATCAAGTGGAGACGATTAACCTCTGTTTTGGTTGACCCTCTTGGTGCAACCTTCTGACTTCAAAAACTGACTTCAAAAAATGACCAAAAATGACTTCAAAAAAATGACTTCAAAAAATGACTTCAAAAAATGACTTCAAAAAATGACTTCAAAAGTGACTTCAAAATTACTTGAAGTATCTTTATAAATCTCTGGGGTTTGGTTGTCCCTTTTGGTTACAACCAACTGAAACTGTCTGAAAACTGAAAATGGAACTTGAAACTGCTTCAAGTAACTCTATAACTCTATAAACTCTCTGTAAACTCTCTGTAAACTCCCTCTCTCTCTTAATTTGTAAGTCAATTCAATTCAGTAATTGAAAAAAATTTGCAAACAAAAAATAAAAAATATATAAACAACATTTCACTCGAATGTACACGAAGGTACGATACTATTATGTTTGATACATAAAATAAAATAATTCTATACTGAATATAACAGTGAAAATAACTGAAATTAATTCTCTGAAATTAACTCTCTTTGAAATTAACTCTCTTTGAAATTAACTCTCTTTGAAATTAACTCTCTTTGAAGTTAACTCTTTGAAATTAACTCTCTTTGAAATTAACTCTGTTACAATTAACTCTCTGTGTTACAATTAACTCTCTGTGTTACAATTAACTCTCTGTTACAATTAACTCTCTGTTACAATTACTGTTTCACTAAAAAAAATGTATCACTGGTGTCTGAAATGTTCACTGTGTTTCTTGTAAATTCTAACTTGATACTTATTATTAACTGTTAATAATACTGATTTTTTCAAATGTTTACAAATTACTTAAAAAAAACCAACTCTGTACTTAATTTCTGGGGCGAAGTTCTTAGAGACGTGTCCTGAAGATGTCTTGCTGGCTACTTCTTCTTGGATGAAAACTAGGCGTGGAGAACTTGGAGTCGTGACACACCGGTTCAAGGGTGGATGTTACGAACAAGAAGTCGTGACACGCCGGTCAACTGGTTTTATCCTGATGCAGGGTAATTTCTATCTTGGCCGAAGAGTGGCCTCTTCTTAAAATCTTCTGGTTAAAATCTTCTGGTTAAAATCTTCTGGTTAAAATCTTCTGGTTAAAATCTTCTTCTAAAAATCTTTTTCTTATCCTGGTAAAGGGTCTGGAAGACGAAGAGGTAATTTTTTACTATCAGTCCGGTCTCTGGAAACTGAAAATAAAGTTTACCATAAGACTCTTTACATTTTTTTAAACAACTTTTATTAAGTACAATATGAAGGCAAATGCCGATTAAAGCTATAAAATTAATGTTAAGAAATTATTTTTTTGAGAGATAAAATCGCGGATCATGTTTTTGGGAGTGATAAAATGGTTGATCCCACAAAGGTTAGGAAGGTACCGCTAACAAAATTGGGTGGTTTGACTTAAACTCATAAGATTTTAGTGTCACGATGGCGTCGGTTTGCGACGGTTGTAATTATTCACTGTGTTTAACTTCATGCAAATTTTTTGATGATGAAGAGGCTGCATTTAATTTTTATGTAAAACACGGTGTATTGCTAAAAGAATTTATTTGCCCTAAGAAAAACAAGGAAGATATTGTTTGTGATAATAAGTGTGTGTTCGATAAAAAACAGAAAAGCATTTCGTTGCCATAGGTAAGAGTAGTACCTAAAATTAGGTTAGGTTAGGTAGGTTAGGTAGGTTAGGTTAGGTTAGGTTAGGTAGGTTAGGTTAGGTTAGTATAGTTTTACGGTATATATAATATATACAGTGAATATATACAATGTTCGTTTTACTACATATATATATATATATATACCTTTTAGGTCACTTATGTTGGTTGTTTCTACAATTTCCATAATTTATATATCAATGGATTCGTTTTTACATCGCGAATGGGCCCTAGATAGTCTCTACTGAAGGAATTACCCGCATTTTAGGGTATTTTTTCTCACTTATACCCCAAAACAAACTTCGTGTCCTAACTTAGTTTTGGGCCAGTTCCCTCACTTGAGACTATCCAAATCGCATTCCTGGTGTAATAACGAATCCATTGATCTATAAATTATGGGAATTGAAGAAACCGGACTGATAGTAAAAAATTACCGACGAAGAATCCTGGAGTCGTGAAGATCCTGGTTAAAGGGTCTGGAAGACTGGAAGAATCCTGGAGTCGTGAAGATCCTGGTTAAAGGGTCCAGTCTTGTTATCTTCCTTCTTCTATGTGTTTATCCTGGCAAGGTCGCCAAATTGTTAACCCCTCCGTCTATGGCCCTGAGTCGGTTCGGATCGACGGGGGTTCTGGTTAGGAGGCTGCAACGGATATTTCTTCTATAACATTCTATAATTCTTTTCGGTCGCCTTAAATGGTGGGTCGCCACTCTGTTAAACCCTTGGCTACAGACTCGCCAGACTGTTATGCCAATATCTTCTATGGTGCTTGGGTTGTCTCTTTCTTTCGCTTATGGGTCGAGAATTATTAATTCTTCTCTTGCTATAATACTCTGATACTTTCTCTTATACTAAAATTATCGACTTTTCTGACTAAGTTCTGAAGAGAGCACGGCTCGAAGGGAAAAATAAAAACTTCTTTTACTTTGGTTTACTTCTTAAAAATATACAGGTACTGCTCTGAATTTACAGGGGTAGAGGTTCGACCTCTTTCGACCATGGCTCAGGCCGGAATCTAAAAATATTAAGAAGGCAAGGGGCCTCTGCCCCCGCCCCGCAGCAAGGCTGCTAACAAAGGAGTCCTAATGAAATGCTAATCTGAAGTCTAATGAAGAAGTGCAATGAAGAAGTGCTCTAATTTTTTTACAATACATGTATAATATAGCTAAACTTAAATATTTTGGGGAGGACAGTTGAAGGTTAAATTTCCCCCCTTTTTAAACACATGATCAAATGTTTTGAAAGATTTTCAATAAAAATTTAAAAAAATAAAAATAAAAACTAATTTGTATTTTTCGCCGAGTCTACATTTATGAAGGCGATATCATTTCGTAATAGTACACATAAGTACAAATTAAGTACACGACTGAGTACGTATTAATTTTGGTTCATTACAATTACGATTACAATTATGGATTACTTCATATTCACTTGTTGTTTAATTACACTTCCATTTTAAAGTACATTCTTACATGATAAATTAAATCATTACATTCAATTACAGTTTCATTGAAGTACATTACATTATATTAAATTAAAGTATTACAGTTAATTACAATTAAACAGTTACTATAACTTTGTTTTGTTTTTTTACAGTGTTTCATATTAATAGACAATTAAGATGTTAAATATAATACAAAGTACATGGCACTTACGAGATAATTTATTTACGAAATAATATATTATAATGTTATAAATTTGAAATCAGAGCGAACGGAGGTATTTTATCTTTGAGGCGCTCGAATCTGCCAGTCAGCGGAATTCGATTTACTTACCAAGCATCTATGAATATCTTGCGAGGGTTGAACGCACTTGAAAGTAAAAAATAATACGAGAACGTATTTTTTCGTTTTCGAACGAAGGCCTAAAGTTTCGTGCTTCACAAATTGACACGAGTAAACATAGACTGATAAGTTGATAGGGCATAAGTAGACAATAGGTAGATGAATGAATAAGTAATAAAATTAATAAAGGATAGCGGTCAAGAAAGAACATGAATGTAAGAATGAGTATGGTTGAATAATGAGTATGGTTGAATAATGATATTTATACTACATAACACCACAACATTATTACTCAAGAATTTACCATACATTGAATACGGAAGATGTCCAAATACTAAGAACGTGATTCAGTGTACAAAGTATGGGAAACGTAAAGAGAATAAAGTTATTTTATGACGTCATAGTGCATAAGTCATTATTAGAAAAGATGGATTAGAAAAATACAGGAATGAATAAAGACGTACAAATCGAAATTCTATCCAAAACTCGCTTATGCGATTTTGGTTTCTTATGTAAAAATGGACATTCGAACATAAAACTATACGAACATAAGTTCTGCATAAAGACAATGAATCCATATAATGATGGTGTAGGAATTGTTCATTGTTCACTTTTTACATATATACACACACACACACACACACATATAATATATATATATATATATATATATATATATATATATGGAACATAATTATTACTTCACTGCTTGTATTTTTCTCTTGAGTATATATATTTATGAAAACCTACAACTTATTGTATTGAAATTAGAAATAAAGCTAATGCTAGATTGAATCTAATGCAGAAACATATAGAATATAAAACGCCAGAAATTATAAGTAGGCTCTACACTTCATACGTGAGGCCTCTTTTTGAGTATTGCATTCATTTCAGTAGTCCTTATTTAGAACATGACAAACAGACTAGAAAAAGTACACAAGAGAGCCATAAGTATGATACCGTGTCTAGACACCTTAGTTACAAAGATAGCTTGGATCACCTAAACATGTTTTCCCTAAAGCGATGAAGGTTACGAGGTGATATGATAAAAGTATATAAAAAATAATAAATGAGTTAGATAATATAGACTTCTACTCACTTTTTCAAAGGATCACAATGATAGGACAAGAGTCCATAGCCTTAAGCTTTTTCAGTAAAGATGTAAATCACAGTTAGTACAACATAGTTTTTCAAATAGAATAGTAAAATTCTGGAGTAGCTCAGATGAAGAAGTTGTGAGTTCCCATACTTTGGAGACTTTTAAGAATAAACTAGATAAATTAATGACTGAAAGAGGTATTTGGTAATGACGTTTTGCTAATAAGCCATCTTTGTCAATGTAGAGATTCAAGTTTATTACCACATCACCCCTTTAAAAAAGACAACTGCCAATCATCCTGAATCAATTCATGTCCATGAAACCAATTTTTGTTGGCTTTTAGTAATTTACTGGATAATCCTCTTGTAAGAAAGTCTGCAGGATTTTGTTTTGATGGAATGTATTTGAAAGTTATGTCCAAATTTTGTCTTGCCTCTTTAATGTCTCTTAATCTGTTACGGGCAAAGGCGTTTTTGAGTTTAACTCAGCAGAGTTGATCCATGCCAAGCAGATTTGGTCGAACATTGTGGTAATACAAATTTCCTGAAAGTTATTAATATTTTTTACTAGTTTATTTGTTAAGGGCGTTACTTTTTAATCAGGCTTTACTCTTGGCCTATCTAAATTTTAGGCTTACTTAATTTTTTATTTCGCAGTCTTCTGAGTTGAGCCTACTTAGTATTTATTATGATGAACTTTTTATTCCTGCTTCTTCGTCTCCCTTTCGGCCTGCAAAATTTGTGCGTATGAGTCTATATTTAACTGAGTTGAGTTAGACATAACTGGAGTAGTCTAAGTAATAATGTTAATTTATGTTTTCTGTGGTTTTTAGGAATAAATATAATTTTGTGTGTGTGTTTGTATATAGAGTTGAAAATATGTTAATGGAACGAATTCTTCTGCTAAGCCAATTGTTTAGTGAATTTTTTAATGTTAATATTGTTTTAGTTGATTAATTCTCTTAAAGGTAAAAAGTTAAATGGGAGAAAAAACGAAACAACACCAAAAAGAACTTTTGAAAGCCAATATATATATATCACGCATCTTAAATTTAGAAACTACGTGAAACGTGTAATAGATACAATAACATTTCATTTCCAAAAACAGTGATTTCGCATATCTACATGATATAATTCAGCTCATTGAACACCAAATTAAACAAGAATGACATTTGTAATTTAAACAAAAGCATAATAAGTTAGCAGAAAATCGGCCACATCATATAACGTTAATAACATAATATTTAAAATTACAATAAACGGATTGTAGAAGGCGCAATTGTGCAGTTGTGCCAAAAATTCCATTTTCTTTTATAAATATCCATAGAAAACGTCGTTTATTGGGTAAGCTAACTAAAACATAAAATCGAATTATATTAACTTTGAAGAGTCTGTTTAAAATAATTAATTGGCTCGTAATCATTTTATTTCTACTTAAATGTGTGTAATCAGCAGTTATCAGAATATATTTGGATACAGTTTGTTAATACTAATAACTTAATAAGGGGTAATGTTTTCGTAAAGAATTTGGAGGTTTCAAAAGAAATTTTAAGTATCCCTGCGTTCAGAATAATTTAATATTATTCCAAAATGACTTTTTAAGTATATAATTAGACTTTCTTTTAACCCTTTGACTGCCTTGTCAGCCATATATGGGTGACGTGGCAAAATCCCTATAGAACACGTCAAGAAGCTGTCATATTTTGAGGTAATGATAGTATTACATGTTATGAAATACCTTTTATGAAGATTGGCTTCGTTTTTAAACAGGTCTCGAAACTGGTACTTGATTGTGGAGTAAGTTAAGGGCAAGTTTATACATGGAAGTGTGTATAGAGCAGATTACAGCGCTTTAGAGCCGCAGAATAGTAACTTGCGAGATAACTACATACTTTGCATTCTTATTTTTTTTTAATTTGTTTCACGCTTTTGAGTTTTGATCCTTTGGGGGGGGAGATGCTTCTTTTAATATAGGAATTGCTATATATATTATTAATATCTTGTGTCGATCTCATAAGATCGTGTAACTCGGACTTTATGCGATTCCTATGCAAAATAGTATTGTGTGGGATAAGTATACTCGTCCTTGCTTATACCTTAAAGGTTTGCCCTGCAGAATATCGTGATGTATGTATGTTTATTTTTCATTTATCTAAATGAAAAAAATCTTTAACTGACTTTCTGTATTTAGTAATTTTTATCACGCAAATTACTCCAAGAAATAGTTTATTATTATGAGCTTGTATATTATGCAAGAAGGTGATATATATATATATATATATATATATATTTGATATTAATTTGCACAATTAACAAAAACATTTTGTCGACTGGTACTGGCATTTTTATTTAGTAATCCAGTATTCTTTGGGAAGTATTTAAGAAAAAGGATTTAAAAGTTGGTTCATACCTAGACGGGTACAATATACGGTCTCACATTTAGCGAAAATTGTGATATTAATAATAAAAAAATAGAAATTATGTAATAAAATGATTTATTTTAGTTGTGTAAAGAGAGTGTGTTTAAATTCTAATTATTTAATGAACAGAATTTCTTTTAAAATAATTGGTTCTCTTTAAGGAGAAAATTCATCTGTTTTGGAAGCGAGTTAAAATAAATGGTGGTATTTAGCAACTCTCCCTAATATAAATTAAAATATATGGTGGTATTTAGCAACGAAATGGCTGAATAATATAAGGAATAATTAAATAAATATTGCTATCTGGCAACTCAGCAGCCGATTGGCTGAATAATGTAAGGAATAAATAAATAATTATTGCTATCTGGCAACTCAGCAGCCGATTGGCTGAATAATATAAGGAATAATTAAATAAATATTGCTATCTGGCAACTCAACAGTCAAATGGCTGAATAATTATTCAGCCATTTGGAACGAGTTTTTTGCTTATAGTGAGGTTCTAAATAGAGTGGGGCTGGGCTGCTTTAACCCTAGATCCTGTCCCAAAGCTGGATCCTATCTGCTTTGCAGGTAGCTTGTGAGGGAAGCTACATTTTGGGGCCTCTTTGCGAGTGACCCGTTGCCCACGTTGTGCTAACATCATGAAAAAGAAAAAACTATAGTGTTTGTTATTTACCATTACTTATTCGGACTATAGTGGATTTAATTTTCCCAGAAGAGTTCCTTGTTCTATGCACGGTCTGTGTGTATCATATATATATATATATATATATATATATATATATATTACTGGTGGACCGGATATCCGCATCTGCATCATTTTTAACATCCGCATCCGCACTTATGACTGCGGATGTTATGCGGATATTACCTCTAATAAATTATGCAATTTACAATTAAATTAGCTTATAAAGTAGCTTATAAGGCCAAGTCATGCACACTTCATGTAAAATATTAATTATTAATGAACAAACAAATATATAAACCTCAAAATATAAATACCTGGTAACACAGAAAATTGAATGAAACTTGTTTCATTGAAATTTCTTTATCTGAAGCTCTTGAGAAAGTTATTATTTTTATCATAATGAAAACATTAATATTAATTTTCATTCTTATGCATTGCCTGCCATAATAGTAATATCACGAAATTTGAAAAATTATATTATATATTCATAATTCTATATTATATTGATAGATTAACTAAATATCCGCATCCGCGGATACTGAAATTAAAGATCTGCATCCGCAGATGTTGGAAACTGACATCCGGTCCACCACTAATATATATATACAGTATATATGGCCTTTTTTTGTGCCGAGACGCACCGGTACGCGTTCCGGAATCTTGTTTCTGAGATGTGTTCAGTTTATTAATAAATTAATAAAAATAATATAACATACTATTTTTTATTAATTTCGCCATTCTGTAATATATGCGTTCCGGGACCTTTTTTCTTCGAAAAAAGCCTTTTATATATATATATATATATATATATATATATATATATATATATATATATCAGGGTGTCCCATAAGTCCGGCATCATAGGAAAAATAAAAAAAGGCAAAACAAAAGCTTTTATTTTCAGAACGTGCTCAATATGTCCACCATTGTTTTCAATACACAAATTCAGACGTGATACCCAGTCAGCAAGCACACGGTGAATGATGTCAGGAGTAATGGTGTTACATGCCCCAATAATACGCTGCCGCAAATGTTCAACACTCCTAATTTTCTCTGCGTATACCAGCGCTTTCAAGTGGCCCCAAAGATAAAAATCTAGTGGCGTGAGATCCGGGCTTCTAGCTGGCCATTCCACAGGCCCTCGACGTCCTATATTATATATATATATATATATATATATATATATATATATATACGAATTAATTTAATAAATAACGAATCTAGCAACTGGCTGAAGGAATAATTAAACACATGGCGCTATCTGGCAACTCAGCTAACTGGCTGATTAGCACCCTATAAGAGGCGGTGGATGGCTGAAGGACTCCATGTGAGCTCGGCTTCCAGCCGAGTGAACACCCAACTCTGGGTCCCCACCTCTGTGTCTCTCGTCCTATCTCTCTCTCTCTCTCTTTCTTTTTCTCTTTCTGGCCCCTTGGGGGGGTTCAGCTTGGGGGAGAACTCCGCCTCCAAGTTGCATACCCCTTGCAATCCCATTTTGGGGTTGGCAACAAAGGTTGGCACTCCCCTTTGGGGGGTTCAGCTTGGCGGATAACCCCAGGTTGCGTACCCCTTGCAGTCCTATTTTGGGGCTGGCAACAAAGGGGGGTGGGGGTTGGCACTCTTGTAAGAAAGGGGGTGGGGGTTGGCACTATTGCAACATTACGTAACATTATGCAACATTTCTGCACTCTCCCTTTTTGCAACTATGCTAGTGTTCCCTGAGATATTTTGTGATACACACAGACCGTGCATGGAACAAGGAATTCTTCTGGGAAAATTAAATCCACTATAGTCCGAATAAGTAATGGTAAATGAGAAACACTATAGTTTTTTCTTTTTCATGATGTTAGCCCGACGTGGGCTAAAAATACAATAGTTACCCCTTTTTCTCTGATGTACTCAATCCGACGTGAATGAAACGAGTTTTTTTCTTATAGTGAGGTTCTAAATATAGTGGGGCTAGGCTGCTTTAACCCTAGATCCTGTCCCAAAGCTGGATCCTATCTGCTTTGCAGATAGCTGGTGAGGGAAGCTATATTTTGGGGCCTCTTTGCGAGTGACCCGTTGCCCACGTTGTGCTAACATCATGAAAAAGAAAAAACTATAGTGCTTGTTATTTACCATTACTTATTCGGGCTATAGTGGATTTAATTTTCCCAGAACAGTTCCTTGTTCTATGCACGGTGTGTGTGTATCATATATATATATATATATATATAGTGGTGGACTGGATATCCGCATGTGCATCATTTTTCACATCCGCATCCGCACTTATGACTGCGGATGTTATGCGGATATTACCTCTAATAAATTATGCAATTTACAATTAAATTAGCTTATAAAGTGGCTTATAAGGCCCACTCATGCACATTTCATGTAAAATATTAATTATTAATGCACAAACAAATATATAAACCTCAAAATATAAATACCTGGTAACAGAAAATTGAATGAAACTTGTTTCATTGAATTTTCTGTGGCTGAAGCTCTTGAGAAAGTTATTATTTTTATCATAATGAAAGCATTAATATTAATTTTAATTCTTATGCATTGCCTTCCATAATAGTAATATCACGAAATTTGAAAAATTATGTCATATATTCATAATTCTATATTATATTGATAGATTAACTAAATATCCGCATCCGCAGATGTTGGAAACTGACATCCGGTCCACCACTAATATATATATTATATATATATATATATATATATATATATGCTGCAAACCCACAAGGAAAAAGAAAAACGATTCCAAGGCCTTTCGTGTATTCAAAGCTACACCTCGTCAAGGAATGAAGATAAAGGCGAGATGCCCATAAATATATACAACGTACAGGAAAAACAAAACAATTAGCACATACTTAACAAGGGTTAATGAGAGGCAAAAGAAATTTTAACATGATATCGTCAATTTTATACGTCCCCGCAGTTATTGAAAGTGTTTTTAAAATGAATAAATGCACATTCTAGAATATTTCTTTCTATTATATATATATATATATATATGGCTTTTTTTTGTGCCGAGACGCACTAAAACGGCGTTCCGGAATCTTTCTTCTGAAATGTGTTGTTTATTAATAAATTAATAAAAATAATATAACACTATTTTTTATTAATTTCTTCATTCTGTAATATATGCGTTCCGGGACCTTTTTTCTACGAAAAAAGCCTTATGTGTATATATATATATATATATCGTAAAGAACGACGCTTGTATAGGAGAACATCCCGCGCAAGATGAGAAGAGAGAACGAACAAATGAAAAAATGAGGTAACCACCCGGGAATCGAACCCGTGATCTTCCGAGTGCCGGTCAGATATGATAACCACTACACCATGGTCCTCAATCGATCAGAAGTCGTAATTCCTCTACATACGCGCAGAAACCAATGCCCCGAGGGGGGCACCTCCCGCATGCCGTATCTATATATACATTTCAACTGCAAAGAACACGCAGTATAAATAACGTAAAGAACGACGCTTGTATAGGAGAACATTCCGCGCAAGATGAGAAGAGAGAACGAACAAATGAAAAAATGAGGTAACCACCCGGGAATCGAACCCGGGATCTTCCGATTGGCGGTCAGATATGATAACCATTACACCACGGGCCTCACTCGATCAAATGCCGTAATTCCTCTACATACGCACACAAACCAATGCCCCAAGGGGGCACCTCCCGCATGCCGTATCTATATATACATTTCAACTGCAAAGAACACGCAGTATAAATAACGTAAAGAACGACGCTTGTATAGGAGAACATTCCGCGCAAGATGAGAAGAGAGAACGAACAAATGAAAAAATGAGGTAACCACCCGGGAATCGAACCCGGGATCTTCCGATTGCCGGTCAGATATGATAACCACTACACCATGGTCCTCAATCGATCAGAAGTCGTAATTCCTCTACATACGCGCGGAATGTTCTCCTATACAAGCGTCGTTCTTTACGTTATTTATACTGCGTGTTCTTTGCAGTTGAAATGTGTATGTATATATTATATATATATATATATATATATATATATACAGGGTGTCCCATAAGTCCGGCATCATAGGAAAAATAATAAAAAAAGGCAAAACAAAAGCTTTTATTTACAGAACGTGCTCAATATGTCCACCATTGTTTTCAATACACAAATTCAGACGTGATACCCAGTCAGCAAGCACACGGTGAATGATGTCAGGAGTAATGGTGTTACATGCTCCAATAATGTGCTGCCGCAAATGTTCAATACTCCTAATTTTCTCTGCTTATACCAGCGCTTTCAAGTGGCCCCAAAGATAAAAATCTAGTGGCGTGAGATCCGGGCTTCTAGCTGGCCATTCCACAGGCCCTCGACATCCTATCCAATGACCAGGGAATTGTTGGTACAGGTATTCCCTTACTTGGGTGGTGTAATGTGCAGCATCGCCGTCTTGCTGGAACCATGTTGGGAAATTTCCTTCTTCGTTCAAGACACTGGGAAATGCTTCTTCCTTGAGCATACGTAGGTAGGTGCCTCCAGTGACATGTTCATCGAAAAAGAAGGGGCCTATGATGCGATCCTTCCAAATGCCACACCATACCATCACCCGAGATGCACCTTGTTCCTTTGAAGAGGTATACCAGTGAGGGTTGTTTTGAGACTAGTAGCGGGTGTTCTGTCGATTTACCTCACCATTTCCATAAAAAACAGCCTCGTCACTGAACAGAATGGTGGACGGGAAATTGGCATCCCGAGCATAAGAAAAATATGAATTATGGTTTGTAGAAATAGAAAAATATGAATTTATCCTATGATGCCGGACTTATGGGACACCCTGTATATATATATTGAACAGAGTCAAGGCCACAATTTTTAGGTAGTACCCCAATATAAACTGAAATATGTGTCACATCATTTCTAGTATTCTGCATATGACGTCACGGACACGGGAAAGCAATATCGGATATTTTGTGCTTTTGCATTGAAGCAAATAGCGATAACAAATTTTGCTCCTGAAATGATGTTAAAACTTTTTTTTTTTCTGTAAAACACATGTGTGTATATATATATATATATATATATATATATATATATACAAACTCAGAATGGTCCCCTCAGAAACTTATATGTTAAACACAGACCGTGCATGCACGGTCTGTGTTTAACATATATATATATATATTTTCTTTCTCTGATTTACCGCCGATTCGTACCTAAAGAGAGCGGTACATATCTCGGCGAGGCAGTGAGTGGGTGATGTTACTGTGCTGGGGGTGGTAGACTAGGGGAGTGAGTAAGGGTCAGTCGCTAGGTAGTGGGTAGGAGGGGTACGGTTTTAGATGCGATGGAGCAGGTGGGAGTGAGTAAGGAAGAAGAGAATCGCTTTCGATGAAAAGTGGGGGCCGTCGGCGAGTATGGATCGTAGACGGTCGGGTATGGGATTTTCGGCCGAGAGGGAAACACCTGCGACGAAGAGCGGACAACTTTGGGCATTCCACCAGGAGGTGTATGACAGTGATAGGGGTATGGCAGGTAGGGCAAAGCGGGGCTGGCGATTTCGCCATAAGGTGTCCGTGGGTGATGCGGGTGTGGCCTAAGCGGAGACGGGCTAGGTTTACTTCTTTATGGCGGGACCGGTGGAATGAGGAGGCCCAGTATCCTATTTGTGGCTTGATCGTGTGGAGTTTATTTTGTGTGGCCTGGTCCCATTCCCGCTGCCATATGGAGCGGAAGTGGGAGGGGAAAGTCGGGAAGAAGTCAGAGAAGGGGAGGGGTCGGGAGGAGGCCGGCAGTGAGCAGGCCGTCTTTGCTGTGCGGTCCGCCGCCTCGTTACCCTGGATGCCGACATGAGCCAGGACCCAGCAGAATGCGACTGTCTTGTATTGGAAGGTCGTTAAAAAGTGGAAGGTTTGCTGGATGGTACAGACGAGCGGGTGAGGGGAGTTAAATCTTTCTAGGGAAAGAAGTGCACTTTGGGAATCCGAATAAATGACGAAAGAGCTGGCAGAGTGGGTGCGCACAATATCGAGGGCCTCCGTAATGGCGAAAAGTTCCGCCGAAAAAACGGAGGCCTCGCGGGGCAGGCCGACGCCCCTGGAAAGCGGCTGGGACAGAATCACCGCTGAGGAGGCCACACCAGCTTCCGAGCGGGAACCATCTGTGTAAATGGCGACTGCGTCCGGGTGTTGGGTTGCGTGTTCGCGGAAGAGTGACCTGTATACCATGGCGCTCGTGGTAGTCTTCGGTAGGGCACACAGATCTTTGCAAAACTTGATAGGGGTGAGGATCCAGGGGGGGTAGATGCTGAATGAAATGGGGATAACTGAGAGGGCGGGCATGTTGAAAAGATCAAGGAAAGAGCGGACCGCTTCAGTGAAGTGCCAGCTCCGTCTCTGAGGTGGTAGTTCTGAAACCGTCGTGCCCAGAAGCGAAGAAGGTAGCCTCTGTGCACGGAGGTATGTCCTCATGAGGAGTAGACCCCGTCGGAGGGCGAGAGGGAGATGATCGCATTCCACATGGAGGCTGGAGGCTGGGGAGGAGCGGAAAGCACCGGTGGCGAGGCGGAGGCCTCTATTAAGTACCGGGTCCAGGATACGGAGGCGGGCGTTGGAGGCTGAACCGTAAACTGCACTACCATAGTCCAGCTTCGACTGTACTATGGAAGTGTAAAGGCGAAGAAGAGAGCGTCGATCTGCACCCCATGTGGTGTGAGAGAGGTGATCCAGGAGAGCGAGGGGGCGTCGAAGGGATTGCTTTAGGCGCTTGAGATGGGGAACCCAATTGAGCCGTCGGTCTAGGGTCATGCCCAGAAAACGCGTGGAGGGTACCACCTCAAGAGGACTGCCGTATAATGTGACAGAGGGTAGAGGAAGGGTTGTGGGTCTTCTTCTACTGAAGACCATACACTTGGACTTAGGGATGGAGAGGCGGAAACCCACCGACGTCGCCCACCTTTCCACCCGGTAGATGGCGAGCTGCATTTGCCGTTGAACGACAGACGGTTCTCGCCCTGCGAAGTAGATTGCAAGGTCATCCGCGTAAATGGAAGAGCGGATGGTGGGTGGAAGGCATTGTGAGACCGTGTTCATCACGACGGAGAAGCAGAGAACACTGAGATGCTTCCCTGTGGGACCCCGTCCTCCTGCACAAAGGTGTCAGAGAGGACTGAGCCCACCCGGACTTTAAAGGTCCGGGAAGAAAGGAAGTCCCTGATGAAGGTCGGCATGGCTCCGACGAGGCCCAGATGTCGGAGCTGACCGAGGATCATTGCTCGACGGGTGTTGTCATAGGCCTTCTGGATGTAAAAAAAAATTGACAGTACGAACTGTCCATTGTCGAAGGCATCCTGTATGTCTCGGCTGAGAAGCAGGAGGGGATCAGTGGTGGAGCGGAATTGTCTGAAGCCGGACTGGGTAGACGGGAAGGAATTGCTATGTTCAAGGACGAACGATAATCGCGTAGCGACCATTTTTTCGAGGATCTTGCAGGCACAACACGTCAGGGCGATTGGTCTGTAGTTTGTGGGGTCCAGGGAATCTTTACCGGGTTTGGGGATAGGGATGACGTGGGCCTCCTTCCACCTAGAGGGGAAGGCACCCTCTATCCATATGCGATTGTATAGGTCTAGCAGGAAAATTTGTAAGGTAGAGTGGATGTGCTGGATCATGCCATACGGAATACCGTCCGAACCTGGACAAGGGGATCGTCGAGAGGTCAGTGCCGCCTGTAGTTCACGCATGGTAAACAATCGGTTGTAGGTGCTGTCTATGGACGGTGGAGAGGGGCTATCGTCAGGGGCGGGTACGGAATTGGCTGCAGAGGAAGAAACGGCGGCGAAGGTAGAAGCAAGGTGGTTTGCCACCGACTTGGGCTCACATAGGAGTCCGTCGTTAGTCCGGAGGACCGGGGGTCGGGAGGGGACATGTCGCCTCTCGACACCCCGTACCTTCTTCCAGATGGTAGCCGAAGGTGTGTTGGCGGTGATGCCGGACACAAAGGCACGCCAAGAGGCTCGGCGCGCTGTCTTCCTTGTGCGGCGGGCGATGGCCCTGAACCGCTGCATCTCCGTGCGATGGATAGGGAGTTGCGTCCGGTAGAAGCGCCGAGTTGCCTTCTTCTTGGCGCGCACGGCCTCCGCGCACTCCAGGGTCCACCAAGGCACCCGTCGGGCGCGGGGGTAGGCGGAGGATTGTGGTACGCTAGTGCTTGCGGCCGCTAGAACGACGGACTCGAAGTATGCGATGCACTCGTCGATGGATGGGAAGTGGGCAGTTGTAAGGGTGGTATACGTGTTGTCGCGGAAGCGGGCCCAATTCGCGTTGGTAGTAACCCACCTTACCGGTACCCGAACAGTCTGGTCGGGTCGATTGAGGGTGAGTTGAATGGGGAGATGGTCACTTCCATGGTCCTCTCGGAGGACTTGCCACGTGAAGTCTAGGAGGGCATCAGTTGAAACGTGGGACAGGTCTATACAGGATGGAGTGCAGGTGGTGGCATGGTAGAATGTAGGAGAGCCATCGTTGAGGCACTCGAAGGAGAGCTCAGTCATGACAGATATCAGGGTTGGGGCCATATAGGTGGAGTGTGTGTCGCCCCACAAGGGGTGGCGACTATTGAAATCGCCCAGTAGTAGGAAGGGCCTGGGGAGTTGTTCTACGACTTCCACCAGGTCGTCGCGGGAGACTTGAGCGTGGGGGGGAAGGTAGATTGAGCAGACGGTGTACTGTCTATCCAGGGAGAGCCGGACGGCAGTCACCTGTAGCGGGGACCGGGTGTAGAGATTGTAGAAGGGGACTGCGTGGTGTACGAGGATGGCAGCTCCCCTTCGAGTGCAGGTAGGAGGCGGGGTGGCGATGCAAAAGTAACCAGTAGGGCAGGGCATGGGCCTGGTCCCCAGGATTAGCTCCTGGAGACAGACACACACCGGATGGGAAGTGGCATTCAAGGAGTTAAGGCCTTCATAGTTCGCAAATATTCCTCGACAGTTCCAGTGGACTATTGTGGTTTTCGGGGGATCCATTAGTTGATGAAGAGGGATGGGTAAAGGTGTAGGCGCTAGGAGGTTGGAGTGTGAAGGGAGATCTGGAGTTCGCGAAATTGAAGGCTGGGTCGGGAGCACGGCTGGCTATCTACCGTTCACCAGGGAAGGAATCGGTCGGCCTGTCGAACCCCGCGGAGGTTGCGGGGTCGAGTCGGCCGAGCGAGACCGGAGGCGTGGATCACGGCAGGCAGAGGAACATCGTGGGCTGAGAGGGTCAGAAGTGCTTTGACGGGCTTCTGTGGTCGGGCCAGGAGGGGGCACGTTAACCCCAAAAGTGGCGCTACCCCGCCTGTCCGGGGTCTCACGGCGGACCCTAGATGGTGACAGGGGGTACCAGAAGGACCGGACGGGTGGGAGGGAGGGAGGGCGTACTCAGGGTGGCTGACAGGGAGGGGGCCGGGGATGTTGGGGGGGTAGGTACGATGGGGGTGGAAGGAGGTGAACCAGAGTGGTCTCGTGGAGGGGTGGAGAAAATGGCACCAGGAGGCAAGGGCAGATCCATGAGACTCATGGGCGTGGGCACGGCCGAGCTTCCCTCGGTCACACCGTGCAGCTGCGCCAGGGCCGCATCCACTGGATCCTCGGGGGAGAGGATATTGTTCGGACTGGGTCTCGTCGTACGGGGCGGGTCGTGGATTTCAGCCACTATTGTCAAAGTCTGTGGGGGTAGAGTGGTGGGACTTCTGCGATGGGGAGAGATAGACATAGTAGACGTGGTGGGCGGTGTGAGGGTCCGCGCCGTCTTCTTGGTTCTAGGGGAAGAGGGAGAGAGACGTTGGAAGGCCGGAGGGTCTGGCAACACGCTCCGGCGTCTTCGCCTCGACTGCATGCTCCGGGCGCCAGGTTCGGGCGTGTGCAGGGAGTACTGGGAAGGCAGGGTTTGAGGTGGATGGGACCTGGGTGTCCTGGTCCCAGACTCTTGGGGGATTCGTGGCAGGTGAGGTGCGGGAAGAGGAGGAATGGTGGGGGGACAGGAGACCGTCGGGTCCTGCGAGGATTTTCTTTGGGGAGAACAGGGAGCAGTGGCTGGGGGGGGGGGGGTTCGGCGGCAGGCCAGGGCGGCGTGCCGAGATGATAGAGCCGAGAGCAGCGGCATAGGACACCCCCGGCCTCACCTCCCGACTCCGCACCCTGTCTCGTGCCTCACGGGGGCTAAGGAAGTCCGTCACTTGTAGGCCTTGGACCTCCTTCTCGAACTTGAAGAAAAGGCATTCGCGGGATGAAGAGGGGTGTGCGCCTTCAAAGTTGGAGCATTTGGGTGTGTTGGGGCACCTGTCAGGGTGAGCGAGTCGTCCACAGTGGACACACAGTTGATGCGGCTGCCGACAAACGGAGCTAACGTGTCCAAACTTATTGCATTTAAAGCAACGGGTCGGGTCTGGGATGTATGGGCGGATAGAAAACTCGCATGACGCGCGGTCTCCCATACCCCATACAATGCAGCCGGGGGGGATTAGTGTATTGAAAGTAAGGAGCAGACGTGGGGTGGGGGAGGGGGTGCCTCCCTGTCGGGATGTGAAGCGATAAATCTTAGTGACTCCTTGGGGTGCGAGGTCCTCCAGGAGCTCGTTCACTACGATCGACAATAGGCGGGTGGCGTAAATAGTGCCCTGACTCTGGTTCAGGCGAGGGTGTGGGGAAACGGTCACCGAGCATCCAAGGACCTTAGTGACGGAGAGTAGGGCTTTTGTCTCTGCGGCTGAGCGTGATTTTACGAGGAGGGAGCCATCCCTCTGTGGGCGTACGTCATAGCAGCTGGAGTTGCTGTGGGTTCGGATCGCCTGGAACGTCCATTCAGAGTTGGTCGGAAGGGACCCAGATGTAGGCCGAATCACCAGGAATTTGTGGATACTTGGAAGGGAGAGGGAGGCTGTAGAGTCGAAATGGACTAGGATATTCAACGGTTGATAGGACGGCCGTGAATGCTGGCTCCCCCGTCCGCCGCGAGGCTCTCTCCGTGGGGAGGTGGGCTGACGGCAGGTCAGGGGGGCGTATGGGGAGAGCAAGAAGCTGGGTTGTGGGGGCAAGTCCTCGGTGGAACTTGACTTGCCCGAAGGTGGCTGAAGTGGGCTGGGGCGAGACCCCTGCTCCAGAGAGTGTAGGTCAAGGGCATAGTCGAGGGACGGACTGGGGTCGGCAAACGGAAAAGGAGAGTGCAGCGTTCCACTTCCACAGGTGGGTCAACCCCATTAGGTTGCGGTCTTCCAGTGGTAAGGACTCGAGTGCCTGGTTGCCCACCACCCAGTGTTGAGAGAAGTAGTAGTCCGGAATGAGAAGCAGTAGTCGTAAGCCGAGGGGGAGAAGTATTCATAGCGAACAAAAGAACTTCATCCCCCGCGCGCATCCAGCCACACCGACCTCCAAAAGGGAAAGGCGAATCGTGGGCGCACATGGTCCCACCGCCAATAGATAATCACGCAGGGGAGATACACCCGTACCCCAGTCCCTGTGCCTGAAAGGCGGCCACTCTCATCCAACGCGCGGTGAAAAGTGGCAGGGACAGGGTTTGGGTTTGGTTGGAAAGCGACAAGGTGCAGGGCAACCACCTTCCACACCCAAGGGCCAAGGAAGGAGTCAAAATCAGTCCAAAGAACGACGCCAAAAAACAGAGAAGCCAGAAAGAATGGGTTAAAGGAGAAATAAAGAACAAGAAGGCAGAGATCAGCCGGGTCCCCAAACGGGTCCAATGGTCCACGAGGGCAGAGAAAGCCCTTACACCGAAGAAAGGTGTATTCCCACATTCGCCACAGAGGGACGCGCCCTATCGCTCCGGACAAAGCAAAGGGATATATATACATGTACATATATGTACTATGTACATATGTACACACACACACACACACACACATACTCACACATATATATATATATATATATATATATATATATATTATATATATATATATATATATATATGAATAGAACACATAAGTATTAAGGAACGTTTCTGCACACGAGGAGGAGAGATAACGAAATAATTATTGTCGTATCTCTCCTCCTCTGTGCAGAAACGTTCCTTAATACTTATGTCGTTTCTATTCATTTATATACTGCGCGGTCATTGCAGTTATTGCATAATATATATATATATACAGGGTGTCCGAGAATTATCTGTACAATTTTTGGCTGTTATTAAAAGTCAACCATGAAGTGTAGAAATTCCAGTGTTGTCCCATTTACAGAGAATCTCATTACGTTTTTTCTGATACCACGTTTTGACAAGTTTTTAGAAATGTACGCGGGTGACAAACATTGATGATTTAAAAGCAAGAATCAGAGCTGCTATTGAGCGAATTGATGTGGATATGCTGCAGCGTACATGGCAACATTTGGAGTATCGATTGGATGTTTTGCGAATCACTAATGGTGCATATATCGAATGTTTGTAACAACGTTACTTTAATAAAAGAAACTTTTGAAAATACAGATTCTAAATAATCTTGTTTAAGAATTTTACGTGTGTTATCAAGAATTTTATTAAAAGATGAAATTGTACAGATAATGTTCGGACACACTGGAATTTCTAAAAAACTTGTCAAAACTTGGTATCAGAAAAAACTTAATGAGATTCTCTGTAAAATGGGACAACACTGGAATTTCTACACTTCATGGTTGATTTTTAATAACAGCCAAAAATTGTACAGATAATTCTCGGACACCCTGTATATATATATATATATATATATAAATCACGTGATATGTACAGTTTTTCACGCTGATTTCAAAATTATAAGCCATTTCATCGAGAAATACATAACAAAAAAGTTATGATAAGCAGAAACTAGCAAATAGATGATGAATTTTATTCCATAATTACATTTTTATTCCAAAGTAAAGCTCTCAATATCTTTTAAAATGGTAAGAAACAAATCATGATTTTTGTTCTTCTTACGCCACATGAATTCACATAAATATGAGTCTAGCATAGAACGGTGGGTACCACAATGTACTTTGTTTTTGTACTTTAATAAATGCCAGGTGCTCTCAATTTGTTGCGTGTGCACGCCAGGCTCAGGATCTATGAAGTGTTCGGAATGATTGACTGTAAAATGCTGATAATTATACCCTTCTAAATTTTTTATTCCATCGTAGGCTTTCCATTTGTTTGATATTATTGTTGTACCTTCCTTAATATTCTCTTTTATGCAGGACATTAAAGTTTCCCGGTTACGTTGAGGAACAGCATACATTCATCTGTTTCCCTACAAATACCTCCAAACACCCACTGTTCAGGAAGCAGTCTACCACGCTCATATTTCCTTCTTGAAAACATTGTCTCGTCAATTTCTAGTTGTTCCGAGGCCTCTAATTCTTACAGGATTTTTTAAAATAGATGCTGCACAAACCTGAAATTATAATAGGTTATGTTAGTTTAGGTTGCTATTTAGGTTAGGTTAGGTTAAGTTAGGTTAGGTTAGGTTAGGTTAGGTTAGGCTAGGCTAGGCTGTAGGACATTAATGTAACTCACCTCCCTCATGTAGTTGTTGTAGTCTATTACTGTATTCTTGTTCATTTTCAGTTCCTTTGCACAAAACTTTGTTGCTGTATATTCATTTGACCAGCAGTAAATAAATATAACAATCTTGCTCAATGGCAATTTCGTATCTTCAAACCAAGTTCCTTTACGAACTGACATTGTTATATTACATCCTTTCTTTTGGCATCTCCATAAGCAAGGTTTCATTTACATTTCTTATTAGCATTTGATGTTTTCTAGGACACTGTTTTTCTTTCGGTATTAAGTTATATTCCTGTAAAAAATTTACTGCATTTTCTTCTGTCTCAGTCTTCCTATATAATTCTATAAAATTAAATTTGTCAGTCATTGGAAAGTAAAAAGATGTTGAACTATAGTTTATGCTTGCAGCGGAAGAACAAAATAGATGCGCAACACCACCGTTTAAGAAATAGCCTAGCATATGCTTGCAGTGATAGTCTATGCTTGCAGCGGAAGAACAAAATAGATGCGCAACGCCACCGTTAAAAAAATAGCCTAGCCTATGCTTGCAGTGATTACACCGTTCTAGTACTTTTTGTAGTATTCTATAATTTACTTTCATTTCGAAAAAACTTATTTTTAGAATCAGCGTATTATTTTAAAATTTCTATAGCCTAAGCTGTTTCTGCACATTTGCTAGTTTCTGCACATTATAACTTTTTGGTTATATTTTCCTCGATGAAATGGTATATATATATATACATATATATATATATATATATCAAGTGAATAAGTGGTTTTCGTTGAAGTGTTTAAAAAAAAAAAAGTGTTCCGTGCATTCTTAACTAAATTACTTCGTGCTACTAATCATTCATTAACGAATATATTTCATTTATTGACGTTATTCAGTACTATATTATTGGATCAAACCAAGGCTACAGAACGTGGCTTGCCTTGTTTGGTTTTCAAATCAATCGTAAAACGTGCAATCATAAGGTTGAAATTCCCTTGGTTTGTTTTTGTTGTTTTTCAAATCTATCAGAAACGTGGTTTTTTAAGGTTCAGATTTCCTTCACACACTACCTGACCTCCAAAAGGGTCACCTACCGTGGGAAAAAAAGGATTAAGTCAGTAAACAACGACCAGATAAGTTCCACTTAATACTTTTTCTTTAACATTTCTTTCGTCGGTAGCTTAATTCTATATTAATTTAGTAATAAATTTGTGTTACAAGATCCTGTTTCTGCGTTTCAAGAACGCGGTGGACCTACGTTGTAATTTATTAATTTCCAAACGCTCGTTTTTTGTTTTTTGTTTTTGTTTTTTGTTGTTTAACTAATTAAAAGCATGGCACCCCCGTCAAGTACTTGCAGTCGCTGTGAAGGGAAATTTGCTGCTTACGCGTTTACAATGGCTAATAATAATGATCAGTTAGTTTGCAGGTGGTGCTCAAGCATGGAAGTGCTGAGGAACGAATTAGACCGTGAGAGGCAGGCCAGGGTGAGACTTGAAGAAAGCGTGATGCTCCTGACGGCAAAATTAGAATCCCTTGAGACTCCAGTTACGACCCCTCCTGCCTCAGTTTCTATTAATAATATAAATAGTACTAATAGCCCTCTCTCTTCCCCTAGTTCCCAACCCTTCGTTCGAGTGCGAAATGGAGCCCCATTGAGAAAAGCAAAGCCTTGTCTACCATTAATAACAAGCAATAGGTTTTCTGTTTTAGGGTTCGAAGATACTGATGAACCGGAAATACGACTCGTTGGTGATTCCATTGTTCGAGGGCAGCTCGAGGAATTCTGTGGGAGAAACCCTCGTCGTAGGCGCCGTTACTGCTACCCTGGTGCAAGGGTGGAGGATCATATAACTAATAATGTTGACCATTTTACAGACAGTACCGCCGAGGACACAACGTATGTTATTCATGTCGGTACTAATAACGTTTTAAATTCTAGATCGGAAGAACTGCTGGCTAGGTACAGGGACTTATTAGAGCGATTAAAGGAGAAAACTAATAAGATTGTTTTAACAGGTATACTTCCTCGAATTATCCAACGAAGCGATTTCTACAGCAAGGCGACCTATATTAACAATAACCTAAAGTCTCTTTGCCAACAGGAAGGAGTGCATTTTGCAAATTTTTGGAACAGTTTCTACGGCAGGAGGGACTTGTTCCTCGAAGATGGACTTCATCTTAATGAAGTTGGAGCTGCGCGTTTAGGAAGACTATTTCATAATACTGTCTCTTCTTTTCAGGCTGCCGTAACCGAACGGTCCCAGCGTAAATTCCACAAATTTCCCCCGCGCTCGCGAAGGTGTCGCAATTACAAACAATTTGAAGGTTCTATCCTTAAATGCTCGTAGCCTACGAAATAAAATAAACGAATTTTTTTCTTTAATTGCTTGTAAAGACTATGATTTAATTGCGATAAATGAATCGTGGCTTAGCACTGAAACACGTGACTTTGTAGGGGAGTATCAAATTAAAGGTTATAGACTTTTTGTTAAAAACAGAATAGGTAGGCGAGGAGGCGGTGTTATGTTGTATATCAAAGATAATATTGCGAACGTTATAGAAGTAAAGCACTCAATTCCAGAACCGATAGATTCGACTATAGCAGAACTTAAATTGAACGATTTCAAACTTCTTGTTGCGGTTATATATAGGCCCCCAAATCAAACAGCTGATACGGACGAAGCGTTATATCGTGAACTAAAGAGAATAATCGGTAGTGAGCAGGCTTTAGTTATGGGTGACTTTAATTGCGCCAACGTGAATTACGATACAATGCAGGGAGACGCGGAAGGTAATCGTTTAGTTAATTTTCTCGAGGATAGCTTTCTTATTCAAAAGGTTGGGGAACCTACGAGGTTGGACAGTATTTTAGATTTAGTAATAACTACGGATGATAGGCTAATTACTGATCTTCAAGTAATAGAACCGTTGAGCAATAGCGATCACAATATGGTAGAGTTTGTCCTCTCAGTAAGTCACTCGAAACCAACTAACTCGACTAAAATTCCTAACTTCCAGCACGCAGACTTTAGTAAATTTCGAAATAAATTTTCACACGTCAATTGGGAAAACGTAATGGGGAACTCCAACGCAAAACTAATGTGGGAATCGTTCGTAACGGTATTTAGGACTATAAATGAGGAATGTGTACCGTACAAAATTAAGCGTGCGAAAGTAAACAACAAGCCCTTGTGGTTTACTTCTAGAGTAGGAGACATTATAAAGAGTAGAGATAGGGCTTATAGGCATACATAAGTGCGATAAAGATAATTGTTGTTACGAAACAACTACATATCTCTAAGGCGTGAAGCGAAAAGTGTAATAAAAAAGTCCAAGCGCGAATTTGAAATCTCCATAGCTCGTGACGGTAAAGAAAACCCCAAGCGATTCTTTCAATACGTCAATAATAGAAATCCAGTAAAAAGTGTCTTAGGTCCATTGAAAAATGTAAATGGAGATCTAGTCTCTGAAAACAAGGAAATGGCTACCTTGCTAAACGAATTTTTTACGTCAGTTTTTACTATAGAAGATGTAACGAATATCCCTACGGTCATAGACATAATACCTTTTGATAATGGTAATATTTTGGATAATATTGTCGTTAGTGAAGGGGAAGTAATGCGCTATATTGATAAAATGAAAACGCGTAAATCACCGGGTCCGGATTCCATATATCCCATACAACTAAAAGAATTAAAAGATAGCATTGTTGTGCCGCTAACAAAGATTTTTAATGCGTCTATTTCTGAGGGGTGCGTACCAGATAATTTCAAGTTAGCAAACGTAACACCTATCTTTAAGAAAGGCGATAAAGGTGCGGCGGGAAATTATAGGCCAATCAGTTTAACGTCTGTTGTAGGTAAGCTACTGGAATCAATAATTAGGGATCGTATAGTCGAACACTTAGAAGTGCATAATCTGGTTAGAAATACGCAGCACGGTTTTAGGCGAAACAAATCTTGCTTAACTAATCTTTTAGAATTTTTCCAAAGCGTGGTTGACGTTTACGATAGACATCGGGCGGTTGATGTAGTGTATTTAGATTTTCAAAAAGCGTTTGACACCGTGCCGCACAAAAGACTCATTGAAAAAACTAAGGCTCATGGAATCAGGGGTGTAGTAATAAATTGGCTAGAAGAGTGGTTGCGAGGCAGGAAACAGAGGGTGGTCGTTGATGGAGCGGAGTCGTGTTGGGCTAATGTAGCGAGTGGCGTTCCTCAGGGTTCTGTATTGGGCCCCTTGCTTTTTCTTATATATATTAACGATTTAGATGTCGGCCTAGTCAGTACAGTTTCAAAGTTTGCGGATGACACGAAGCTGGGTGGTAGGGCGATTAATGACGAAGATAGAGGTAAAATTCAGGAAGATCTGAATAAAATCGTTGATTGGTCAGTCACATGGCAAATGAGATTTAACGTGGATAAGTGCAAAATTTTGCATATAGGTTCGCGTAACGGTAATTTTGCGTATAGTATGTCAGGGAAAGATTTAACAAGCGTAGAGCAGGAAAAAGATTTAGGAGTTATAGTCACTGGTGATTTAAAAGTAGCGAAACAAAGTACAGCAGCGGTCAATAAGGCGAACAAAGTGTTAGGTTTTATAGCTCGAAATTTTGAGTACAAATCGCGCGATATTATAGTTCCTCTTTATAAATCATTAGTTAGACCCCATTTGGAGTACGCGGTCCAATTTTGGAATCCGCATATGCGCAAAGATATAGACAAAATCGAAAGAGTTCAAAGACGAGCAACTAAGATGATTCCGTTCTTAGGTCAAAGTCGTACGAGGATAGGCTTAAGGAGTTAAAATTGACTACTCTCGAGACTAGGAGGTTAAGGGGTGATCTAATCCAGGTTTTCAAAATTATGAATGGGTTTGATAACGTAGATAGAGATAGCTTTTTCCCAATATCTCAATATAATAGGACTAGAAATAACGGGTGTAAGTTGACAAGTAGAAGGTTCGAGACAGCAGTTGCGAAAAACTTTTTTACGCATAGAATAGTAAATAGCTGGAATAGTTTGCCGGTAGAAGTAATTAGTAGCACGTCTATAAACATGTTTAAAAATCGATTAGACGCGCATGTTGATAGAAAGGGTATAGTTTAAGGTAGTAAAATTAAGGCTTGTGGGGATAGATCCCACAGCTCAACACAAGTGTTGTGGGATATAGGGAGGCAGCGTCTTGGGTTAGGGGATACTCTCTGTCCTTACACACCCCATTTAAAGAGATTCCTCTGCCGAGCGGTGCCCCCCATAGTACTGTGAGGTATTGAAAAACTCATGATCTTCACTTGCCCCACAAACACCTTTAAATGGGAGACCCATAATGGGTGCACACACATTTCTACATTACTGTACAGTCTTTACAGCCACACCTACACTTTTCCTCGTAAGTGTATATATTGTAATGTATATGGTTGTAAATTTTGACTTGGTCCGCAATCGATATGGACCGTGACTTGATGGATACCGTAATGAAATTGACTGGATTCTTTGGATCTGATATATTTGCATGTCCGTTATAAATAGATATAGAGTGTAACATTTGTGGAAAGTAGTCTATTATGACTTGATCATCTGGATCCAGAGATTCTATCTTTAGTTTTAAATCGATAATTAATTAGTTTTAAATTGATAATTATTTAGTTTCGTAAAAATTGGTCGTTGCCAATTTACCGGCGGTTTTTACATAAATTCTTATGTTCTTGTGGTTCGGAACCCACGTAAAACTGTAGGTCCCCTCCGCCACCACGGAGGACATACACGATTACGAACACAGTTAGGTAGACCAGCCATGAGTGGATCCTAGGGTCTTTGTTGGTCTGAAACATTATAACATTATAATATATATATATATATATATATATATATATATATATATATATATATATATTCCACTGATATCACTGCAGTGTATGCGATACTTTTCAAAGCAATTATACAAGGCCAGGAATAGGCTATAAATAGGAAGGCCCGAGGCCCTAGCCTCAGGCAGCGCCATGTCAGTAAGGATGAAATACAGCAATGAAGAAAAAGTATCTTGTATCGTGGGCTATTTCTTATAATAATTGTGAAGAAAGTTTGCGTTTATTTCAAGAAAACTATAATAAACCACCACCAAATGCAACTACTATTCGATGCTGGAAGTCCAAATTTTTGGAAATAGGGAACCTGGTAAAAGTTCGTCCAAGAAGCGGAAGGCCAGTAACGGCGACAGGAGACAACAACAAAGAAAATGCCCTGATTCTGATAGACGGCTACAGTTTGCTGAAACAATAAAACAAAAGTTCAACAGTGATCCAGATTTCGTTCGAAAGACGAAATTTTTGAGATGAATGTGTCTTTGGTTTAACGAAGGAATCAAACACAACGTTCACTACTGGGCGAAAAAAAATCCAAAAATACGATTGGGTAAACCCTTTAAAACGGCTATACTAACAGTTTGGGCGTGAATTGGTTATTCACGACTCGTTTCCTTTGACATACCGAGAGATACGATGGATAAAAAACGCTAGTGCCAGGTATCGAGAGACAAAATTTTGCCACAGTTTACTAATGGCGTTGGCAGGAATTGGCTTTATCAACATGATGGAGCGCCGCCACATTACTCTGCAGTTGCCCGTGATATTCTGAATACGAACCTTAAAGGAAGATGGCTTGGGCGGCGAGGTCCCATCGAGTGGCCAGTCAGATCACTTGATTTAACCCCATGTGATTTGCTTATTTGCGTGACAAACTCTACAGAGTCTACACTCTTGGTTTCATCTATCCAAATGTGAATGCCCTTGGCCGCAGAATAGATGAAGAACTGTAAAGGATCCCACTCGATATGTTCAGAAGAACAATGAAGAGTTTCACAGAGAGAACCCACAAATGTATCATAGCGGATGGAGAACCCTCTGAAGATTAAATTACAATGTAACAAAATATTTGTATGAATAAAATTCTTATAGAGTTTTTGTTTGATTTGTTAAAAAGCGACCCCCCCCCACTCCCCATAGAAGAAGAAGAGAGCCAAAATCAAGGTCCGGGGTTTTCGAGAAGCCTAGTCACTCTGCGTTTGAAAGATGGGAGGTCATAGATAGTAGGAAAGATGGATTGAGGAAGATTGTTCCAGAGTTGACCGGTTGAGTAGATGAAAGATTGAAAATACCGATTAACTCTTGCGTTAGATAGTGGGACAGAAAAGGAATGAGAAAGTGTAGAAAGTCTGGTGCTGCGTGCTCTCCTTAAAGAGGAGGCATGCAGTTACAGAGTTCAGAAGAGCAATGTCCGTTATAATAGCGATAGTAAAGAGAGAGTGAGGCAACATTGCGGCAAAGCGAAAGAGCTTGAAGACAATCAGTAAGAGGCGGGGAATTGATGAGACGTTAAGCCTTTGATTCCACCTGGTCAAGTACGGCTGTATCGGTTGAGCCATCCCACACATGAGAAGCATATTCCATACAGGGGCGAACAAGACCCCTATACAGAGACAGCAACTGAATGGGGGTGAAGAAACCGCGGAGGCAGTACAGCACACCTAACCTCTTAGAAGCTGTTTTATAAAGAGAGTATATGATATGTGATCTTTCCAGGAAAGATCACGAGAAAAGGAAACGCCAAGAATGTTAAGAGAAGAGGAAGGATTCAGTTGTTTGTTGTTGAAGGTAAGGGGATAGTCATGTGGAACATTGTGACGAGTAGACAAGATGGAGGAACCGAGTTTTTGAGGCATTGAAAGCCACAAGGTCTTCTCTGCCCCAATCAGATACAGCAGAAAGATCAGAGGTCAGGTGTACCATAGGCGTCCTACGCGAATCATGAAGTGACTGCTGTGAGGGACGCTTTGGGAAGCGGGTGGAGAAGTGAAGAGTGGAATCAGCGGCACAGGAGTGAATTGGACAAGAAATGCGAATTAAAATATCATTAATAAATAAAAGGAAAAGAGTGGGTGACAGGAGAGAACCCTGAGCAACACCACTGTTAATAGCTTTAGGAGAAGAACAGTGGCCATCTACAACTGTTGCTATAGATCGGCCAGAAAGGAAATTAGAGATGAAATCACAGATAGAAGGGTAGAAACTGAAGGAGAGCAGTTTCGAAATTAAAGATATGTGCCAGATTCTATCAAAAGCTTTTGATATGTCTAGCGCAATAGCAAACGTTTCATTGAAATCCCGAAAGGAGGATGGCCAAGAGTCAGAGAGATATGCAAGGAGATCGCCAGTAGAGTGTCCCTTGCGGAACCCATACTGACGATCTGAAAGAAGATTGAGAAAAGAGAGGTGTTTAAGACTCTTCCAATTAAAAATAGATTAAAAAACTTTGGAAAGGCAAGAAATCAAAGTACCAGATGAGAGACAAAGACGAAAGAATTTGCCTTGGCAGCGTGTCAGCACAGAAGCACAGTTCTTAAGAACAGAAGGAGGAACACCATTAGGCCCGTACGCCTTCCTAGAGTTGAACCCAGATAGGGCAGAAAAAAACATTTTTAGAAGAGATTCTAATTTCAGACATAATAAAGTCAGAGGGGAGAGGAGATGGAGGAACAGCACCGGAGTCGTCCAGGGTTGAATTGTAAGCGAGAGTTTGAGCGAAAAGTTCAGCTTTGTTAGGAGAAGAGACGTCAACTGAGCAGTCGGAATTGAAAAGAGGAGGGAAAGAAGAGGAAGTAAAGTTGTTGAAGAGGTTCTTAGCTAGATACCAGAAAGAGCGAGAAGAATTAGAATTGTATAGATTTTCACATTTTTGTCGGATAAAGGAATTTTTGGCGAGTCGAAGAACAGATTTTGCACGATTCCGGCAGAAATATAAGCTGAGTAAGTCAGGAGTTGGATACCGACGGTACCTTCTGAAAGCCTCCTCTCTGTTGCGGATAGCATTATAACAAGTAAAGTTAAACCAAAGTTTTTTGCATTTGTAGTGGGAATATAATACAGGGTGTACATAAAGTCAGGATCTATTTTTGTGAAGCACTTGGAAATTATATGGAATTCAATCATAAAATGATAAAGTGGGAACATTTATTAAATAATTAAGAGTAGGATTCGACGTGACGCCCATCAGTATCCCTGCACAGCCTGCACAGCTCAAATCGTTCCGCAGCATTTCTAAACACATTCTGGAGCATTTGCGGGGTTATGTTATCTGCAGCAGTTCGTATACGTGTACGTAAGTTTTCAAGACTCGTAATCTTCGTCTGATAGACGTGCGATTTGATAAAGCCCCATGCAAAGAAATCTAAAGGGGTTAAATCTGGTGATCTCGCTGGCCAAGGTCTGTTGCTTCCGCGTCCGATCCAGCGATTTGGAAAAAGTCCATTTAAATAATCCTGAACAATTTTGGCATAGTGACAAGGAGCACCATCATGTTGATAGACGACGGGGATAGGATTGTTAGTACCGTCGTCTATCAACATGATGGTGCTCCTTGTCACTATGCCAAAATTGTTCAGGATTATCTAAATGGACGTTTTCCAAATCGCTGGATCGGACGCGGAAGCAACAGACCTTGTGTCGCGAGATGACCAGATTTAACCCCTTTAGATTTCTTTGCATGGGGCTTTATCGAGTCGCACGTCTATCAGACGAAGATTACGAGTCTTGAAAACTTACGTACACGTATACGAACTGCTGCAGATAACATAACCCCGCAAATGCTCCAGAATGTGTTTAGAAATGCTGCGGAGCGATTTGAGCTCTGCAGGGATACTGATGGGCGTCACGTCGAATCCTACTCTTAATTATTTAATAAATGTTACCACTTTATCATTTTATGATTGAATTCCATATAATTTCCAAGTGCTTCACAAAAATAGATCCTGACTTTATGTACACCCTGTATGGAATGTACGCGTCCATGCCCGAAAGAATCACCTCCGTGATGCGCTCAGCACACTCGGAAGGGCCCCGGCCACAGAAGCAGTAATTATTCAGTGGGAAATCACAGAAGTACTGCCTAAGGGCCTCTCAATCAGCGGCGCCGAAGTGCCAAAGGCCGAATTGGAATGATAGGACAGGAAACAGATATAAGACTGGGATCGGAGGAGCCTAACGGAGAAAAAAGTTTCACAAAGTAAGAAGGATGAGAGGTAGGAAATAAATCCAGAATGTTGGGCCCATCTCCAAGGCGATCGGGGATACTAATAGGGTGCTGTACAATCTGCTTCAGGTCATTTAGGATGGAAAAGTTGGAAGCTAATTCACCAGGGATGTCAGTGAAATGGGAGGAAAGCCAAAGGTGGTTGTGAATATTGAATTCTCCTAAAATGAAGATTTCAGCAAAGTGAGAGCAGGATAGAATGTATTCCACTTTGGAAGCGAGGTAGTCAAAGAATTATCTGTATAATAGTTGTATGTATAAAAGTTGTATGTATAAAATCCTTAAAGACTTTCCTCTTCTGGGAAAATTAAATCCACTCTAGTCCGAATAAGTAATGGTAAATGACAAATACCATAGTTTTTCTTTTTCATGATGCTAGCCCGACGTGGGCAACGGGTCACTCGCAAAGAGGTCTCATAAATATAGCTTCCCTCACCAACTATCTGCAAAGCAGACAGGATCCAGCCTTGGGACATGGATCTAGGGTTTAAAGCAGCCTAGCCCTGCTACATTTAGAACCTCAATATAAGCAAAAGACTCGCTGCCTTCACGTCAGATTGAATACATAAAAGAAAAAGGAGTAACTATTATATTTTTAGCCAAAAACCAAAACTTAAACCTCAACTGGTAGAATTGAGTGTCCACTTTTCAAGGCACATAACATGTCCGTTTCAAGATGGGAATGAACTCAGAATGGTCCCCTGAGTTTTTTATGATACACACAGACAGTGCATGGAACAAGGAACTCTTCTGGGAAAATTAAATCCACTCTAGTCCGAATAAGTAATGGTAAATGACAAATACCATAGTTTTTCTTTTTCATGATGCTAGCCCGACGTGAAGGCAGCGAGTCTTTTGCTTATATTGAGGTTCTAAATGTAGCAGGGCTAGGCTGCTTTAAACCCTAGATCCATGTCCCAAAGCTGGATCCTGTCTGCTTTGCAGATAGTTGGTGAGGGAAGCTATATTTATGGGACCTCTTTGCGAGTGACCCGTTGCCCACGTCGGGCTAGCATCATGAAAAAGAAAAACTATGGTATTTGTCATTTACCATTACTTATTCGGACTAGAGTGGATTTAATTTTCCCAGAAGAGTTCCTTGTTCCATGCACTGTCTGTGTGTATCATAAAAAACTCAGGGGACCATTCTGAGTTCATTCCCATATATATATATATATATATATATATATATATATATGGGAATGAACTCAGAATGGTTCCCTGAGGTTTTTTATGATACACACAGACCGTGCATGCAACAAGGAACTCTTCTGGGAAAATTAGATCCACTATAGTCCGAATAAGTAATGGTAAATGACAAACACTAGTTTTTTCTTTTTCATGATGTTAGCCCGACGTGGGCAACGGGTCACTCGCAAAGAGGTACCAAAAATATAGCTTCCCTCACCAGCTATCTGCAAAGCAGATAGGATCCAGCTTTGGGCCAGAGTGGAGTGACGAGCTTCACCTTCGTCAGTGAGCAATTCAGTCTGGAACCTTTTTTTTTTTGTTGGAGGTAGAATAACGCAATAGCTAATATAGAAGTGAGTTACACTCCTCAGCAGGGGCGTAACTGGAGTAAAAAAAGTTAGGGGGACAAACACAATCGTATTGTTAGAAGCACTCATTACCTATCGGAGTAATTATAAAAGTTGAGGGGGACAACTTTTATAATTACTCCCATAGGTAATGAATGCTTCTAACAGTAGGACTGTGTTTGTCCCCCCCCCTCAACGTTTTTACTCCAGTTACGCCCCTGCTCCTCAGGTAAAGGTGGAAATTGTTCTAATGCATGCTTCTGGCCTTAACCAAAGACAGACAGCTGAAGAATTTCACCGTCGTCATCCCAATAAACCACAACTTAGTCAGCGTTCTCTTGGTCGAATGCTTTCAAGGGTCAAGGAGACCGGGAGTGTTCAGAACAAACCAAGAGCGGGTCGCCCTAGAACTTCAACGGGTGCTGAAAACAGTATTGATGTACTTTTCAGGATCGCAGTAACTCCACATTATAGGGTGTTTCACACAGGGGCGTACCTAAAGTATTTGGCACCCGGGGCGGATCCTTCCTTTGGCACCCCCCATAAATAATTTTAAAATTTAAACACTCACAAAAATATATTATGTTTGCAAGTAGATTTTTAAACAGTACAGTACTGCCATAAGCAAATTGGAAATAAGAAAAATGCAGAACATTAAAAATTCAGTGAACAGGTAATACTGCATTTTATTTTATACAAAAAACACAGGAAATCCAGTCTCAAAGCTCAGCCTATTCTTCAAAGGTAAATAGAGAGGATTCACAGTCTCTGCTTTCGAGCCTTAATTTCTGCAAATTGATCAATGACCCCATCAAAATTCACCTTCTTTGCATATTCATGTTCAATTGAAAGTAAAGCCAGATTTGTCAATCTTGTCTGACTCATGGTCGAGCGAAAGAAATTTTTAGCAATTTCAATTTGGAAAAACTTTTCACATAATGCAATAGACACACAGACAGTCAAAAAGAATCTCAAACACAGTGACAAGCTTGGCAAAGATTCACAAAAATCCCATTTCACAATAAACTCCAGAAACTGCAATGCTGTCCATTTCTTTGCCTCTTCAACGCTGATTTTGCCAGCTTCCAAATGCCTCCGAAGTCGTCCAATTTCCACACTGATATCTTCATCAGAGAATTCGTCGAAAATCTGAGTCAAATTTGGAATATACTTCAGAAGTTCTTCTTCTGTTGCAACAACCAAGTGTTTGGCTGAATACAGCGAAGATTGACAGAATTGATCCATTGCCTTAGAACGAATCTCCAATTCTTGATGAAAGCGATCAAGACATTCAAACATAGCCCTTTTTACTTCCTCTGGCAATGTGAGACCAGCATCCTTTGCCATCTCTCCTGGCATCCTTTTTCGGAGCTTTATTTAAGCAGCAGTAAGCATTAACAACATATTAAATATACAATGATACTACACTGGACATTGTAAAATTGTTGAACTTGACTAAGCCAATAAGCATTAGTACTAATTCAGTATAGAATAGTACTGTAGTTGTTGATGTAAATCTAAAACGGTGTTTACTATATTAAGCATGTAAGCATTAATACATCTCCATGCAGTCACATCATCACCCTCTCTGTCTTAACATCACCATGTAGTTGCATTAAAAAAATCATGCAGTCATATCACCACCACCATCGTAAGATCACCACATAGTCATCATAAAAAACTCACTCAGTCATACACATCATCGTTACTTCAGTAGTCATGGTTGTAGGAAAAAAGTCAAGTCTAAGTTTAGTGCAAAGTGTGACTTTCTTGTGTCTTTTTACTGATAACCAGTAGTCACAGGGACCACCATTCATAAACATGAGTTTCTATAACATCACGACGATGCATTTACCGGGTATTATAACATCACGACGATGCACTTATAAACACTTAAACATCACTATGATACCACATTGTCAAAAATTACTGGACACTGGTATAAGTACCATGATATTGTTATAAACACCAGCACTATGCTTTATCATAATTATTTAATGAAACATACCTCATGTATGTGGAGTCACAGTGTCAAGTGAACAAGACTCGGAATGTCAGTTGCAGCCAGCTGGCTATGCTCAACAAACTGATGACTAAAACGTCAACAAACGTTCGCCTTTCGATGTAATTTTTATCAAATATTTAATTTTTCGTTTGTAAATTTTGTATTGCCAATAAAAATAAAAATTTATTTTATAGTGGAAATTATCATTAAGCTGTTGTAATAGTTTGAACATTTTTAATTTTTTTTTCTTACTTTGGCGAATTTTTCATTTGGTTTGAAAATTTGTACTTGTATTTCAACTCTCCCGATGGCACCCCACTCCTTGCTGTCACCCGGGGCGGACCGCCCCCCTCGCACCCCCCTCAGTACGCCACTGGTTTCACATTTCAACTTTTTTTAAAAACTCATGGAGCATAGTTCTTATATTGTGAGAAATACTGCATTGATCATAAATATAACAAAAAAGTTAGATTGGCAATTATTTCGGGTCCCCGCACCCCTCCTCAAAGACGGCCCCTCCTTTTGTACTGTAAATCCCCTACTTTTCATCATGGAAATGCTTGTAACTCCCACATTTCTAGTCCGATCTTTATAAATTTGGTATCAAATTGTAGAGGAGATCAATACGCATCTAAACAATACTTAATAATGTGGTTTAGTGAAAGTTTGGGCAGTTCCATTCAAGCAGATTTATTTTTTTCCTGATTTCCTTACATGATTTTTTCATAAAACTTTGATTTTATCGCTGGTAAATTAACTGACATCCTTTAACCGCTGCGAATAAATGTAATAAGTCAATTTGGGTGTGACCGCCACCCATAGAGCATCATCACAGATCAGCTCTGCGGCGATGGGCTTTGAACCGATAAGTTAAGTGGAAGCAATAGCATTCATTCCCTCAACTAATCAATTCAAAGTGGGAACAATCTTGCTGATGCAGCATGGAAAAATTCGACCCATTACGGTAATTTGGATAACAACTGGCCCGAGAACAAGAGTAACATATATAGACATAGTAGGTTTCAGCTGCACCACCAAAGCCTGAAATTCATCCTCTTCTTTGCAGTTTCCAAAATAGTCTTCTCCAAGTTTGACGCCTCTTTCGGTTGTATCATTAACTACTCTCGCTGAAGTTAAGATTTTCTTCATTCTTTGATAGTCGCCGTCACTCTCCCATGACATGGAGACTTCTTTTAGCCATTCTCCAGATGAATTCAGCTCCTTGAAAATATACCAAGATTTTGGCCCAATAAGATGCTGAATTCTTGTGCCTTGTTTCAGGTGGAGAAAGACTGGCTGTCCTTTGTTAAATTTTTCTAGTGAGTCGTAACGTAAAAGTTCTTTGGCCATCTTGCTTTTTGCAACATGTGATAAAGAGCCGAATAGAGCAAGGACAGACAGTTCCTCTTCAAGTACCAATAATGTCCATTTAATACTTTCAAAGCTGCTTCAGCAGTATGAATGTCGATCTGCTTGTACCTGACTAGCTCATTATAAAATGTAAGGTCGTTAACAGGTGCATTTGCCGCACTTGTGCAAGAGAGCCAGTATTTGCTATAAACGAAGGGCGTAAATAAGCATATTCTACGAAGCTTTTCATTCATTGACTCCTCGAACCCGACTTGATCCGAAAATGCATAAATTTTATTGGTGTATATGATAGCTGACATCCAGCGGGCATGATGGAATGTTCCAGGTCGGATCCAATGAACACCTCGCTGCGTAACTTCACCAAGGAGCATCAGAGTGGTTTCTGCAACCTCTCTATAATCATCTCTAGGAAAAGCTTTATCATCTTTGAGGATATCTTTCCCAAAATTTATTGAAATATCTTTTAATTCACGAAGAATCGTTCTTTGATTACGAGTTTCTTATATGGGAGATTGTATTAATCTTATCCCACATATTTCCTTTGAAGTTCTTAAAGTTTTCATTTTCCGGAGAAATGGTCTGTCCAAATATTTTGGTGATGACTGCGAACAAAAATCTTTCAGCCATATGGTGGCGGCAGGTTAGCCAGAGTAACTTTTTGTCCAGAAGATCTAACATCTTGCAGGAGCCTCTTATCCACCCAGAATTTGAAGCGGTTGTATTAAATACCATCCCATAGATGTTTTTCTCCAATTTCCAGTCTTTAATGGAGTTAAAAACCGCAGATGCTTGAGTTGAGCCAGTAGAGCCAGCTGTTTTTGGCGCAGATAATAAGTTTTCCGAATTATCACCTGATATCAGAATCGCTAGTCTATCATGCTTTCCACCTGAGACATTTGAAAAGAGTTTGCTGTCCCGATGGATTAAACAGTATACAGGTGGAAGAAAATCAGCTTTGATGGCCTCAAATGTTATTTTTCTTGACTTTCTTGCAGCTCTGAGGGATGTGCTTCGTGATACTGCCATCTGATCTATATTTTTTCTGCATTCAGCTGCCACCACAGAAGCAAAAACGGTTAGCTGTCCATGTGTTAGTTTCAAACGATCAGCTGTGTTAGACACAACTTCCGATTTGAATATGTTAATTTATGATAATAAAAACCCACTCTAATAAACAGAGTTTATTTCCACAACAGTTTCGATGCCCACTGGCATCCTCTTCGGGTGGATACAGAAAAACGAATCCACCCGAAGAGGATGCCAGTGGGCATCGAAACTGTTGTGGAAATAAACTGTCTATTAGAGTGGGTTTTTATCATCATAATTTGACCTTCACGTAGAAAAGTGAAGTTTTTTGCATTTAATCTCTAATATACTATTTCAGAAATGAAGCCTTATATATATATATATATATATATATATATATATATATATATATATAACAGTTTTTTTGCGCACACCTACAGGTCGCTACAATTGGTGTAGAACAATGTGGTTTTCACCATTCGATGCGTCTTTTTATTGTGCAATGCCCATGCTAAAAAAAAATTCCCTAACATAATTCCTTCCCCCCTTTTAGGGGTACAGTTCTTCCCATGCCTGTACACGCATTTTTTAATTTTTCATTTTTAATCATAATTTTGGCACAAAATAAGTCAATATTTACTAAACATTTAATATCATTCGATTCACGAAAGATTTTTCGATTCACAAAAGATTTCTTTATCGATTCAATACAAAAAATTACATGATTAAAACGGGCAATTTAAATAAACACGAGTTTAAAGTTAAACGAGCCACACTCGAAATTATTTACCGTGACTTTTGTGCGTTTTATTACTGTGGCTTTTGTACAAATAATTTTACGTATACACAAACAATTTGATAGGATATTGATTTATCATTCTATTTTTTAGTTGTCATAAGTTATCTGATTAGATGCGCTTTTGTAGTTGAAGATCATTTTTAGAAAATTATTTATTTTCCCCACTTTAAGTAAGAAAATAGCAATTATTTTCCATTTTATGACAATTTCGGACCCCCTAGGCCTACAAAACCAATTTTCCCCTTTTCTTTATGAAAAATTGTTGATTTTCGGAAGTCTTTCGGTTACAAATTTGTACCAGTCTATTGTTTATCTATAATAATAACAATAATAATAATAATAATAATAATAAAAAGACGTTGTGTGTGTGGTGTGTGTGTGTGTGTGTGTGTGTGTGTGTGTGTGTGTGTTCCAGCCATCAGCCATAACTCCAAAATGGAAGCAGTTACAAACATGAAACTTCACACACATATTGATTAGGTCCCGAGGTTGTGCGCGTGGGTGTTAATAAATTAAATAATTAATTTTAAAACATGAAATGACGTCATCAAGATCATTACGAAACCTACGGTAAAATTATTGAATACCCGGTTAGGTTCATTGAATGCCAGGTTAGGTCATCTGTACGTCCTTGACGATTGGTTAGGTTAAGTCGTGATATTTTCGTTGGCTTTAACGAAAATATCATGACTTAACCTAACCAATCGTCAAGGGCGTACAATTAACCTAACCGGGCATTCATTTAACGTACACGGGCATTCAATTAATCTAATCGGGCATTCAGTTGACCTAACCGGCCATTTAATTAACCTAATCGGGCATCATTATTATTATAATTTAGCAAAAATGTGTCTGCCTGTCTGTCCGCAGAAAAAACTTTTAAGTTTCTGAACCGATTTCGACCAAACTGCGTATGGTGGATGGGGGTGATGAGTAATGAACGAAATTATATGTGTGACCAGCCCCCCCCACCACCACCACCACCACCACTTACTGGGCCCGAGGGCCCCCAGCACCGCGATAAAACTAGAAAAGAACGCAGCAATGAAAATCTTGAGCTTCACATTGTGTCAATATTTGTGAAGCTTAAGATTTTCATGACTATAGTTTTATTGACCAAATAATTGAACCCCCAGTAATTAGGGGCCTGCGACCCCCCAATTACTGTCGGTTCAATTATTTGGTCAATAAAACTATAGAAAAGAACGCAGTCATGAAAATCTTGAGCTTCACATCCGAGTTCATCGTATCAAGATTTGTGAAGTTTTAGATTTTCATGGCTGCGTTCTTTTCTGTAGTTTTATTGACCGAATAATTGGTTCGCCAGTAATTGGAGGGCCACAGGCACCCCAATTACTGAGGCCCAAGGTGAGAGGAATGGGAACGATATCCAGATAAAGGGCTAATGATGTTCAAAATAAAATACGCCGTAGGCCCACAATTCGGTTTGGGTCGAAGGTCCAAGCACCGCAGATCTAGCAAAATCGGCGCGTAGCGCCGATCTTTTGCTAGTGTTAACTATTCCAGAAGGTCCAGCCTTTGCGATAAATTCGTCAACGTCGGTTGATTCAGTACTAGAACTTTCTGATGTGTTGACCATAGATGTTTCTTTTTCTTTCAAAGATTCTCTCTCCAATTCTTTCTCTGCCCTTATTTTTCCGGATTGCATTCTCTCTGTTTTCCTCACGAACTTAGCAGTATAGATTTTATCTTTTGAGCCTAGACAATATTTTCGAGGACCTCTTTGATCTTCCAAAAACTTTATATCTACCACTTTATCTGTCGTTGACCTCATTCTGTCCTTCTGAATTATTTCTACTGCATCTTGGCTTGCTATGTCATAAAGCTTATCCATGCAATCCAAAAGGGCCTCTTTCTTTGACTGAAAGTTCTTTCTTCCTTTATTTTTCAAGAGAGATTCATGCTGTTTTATGAGATCAAGCAACATCTTTCTTGGAGTGCTATGCTTGACAACGTCTTTTGCAGGAATTGTAGCCATGTCCCATACAGTCTTTACTTTCTTCAAAACTGCCAAAATGTTTTCTTCCTTTGATACGTTAGCAGTATTCATTTGGGCTCTTCTCAAAAAATAAAAATGCTTAATAACATCTCCATTTGTTGGGGGCATACACCCCTCCGAAGCAATAATATCATCTTTTAACATGCCCAATATAGTCATATGAACTTAGATCTTTTCTTAGAACAGGCCTATGCTTAGACATATTACACTATTTTTTAGTTTCATAAACTGAACAAATTCTAAAAAAATATCAAAACATTAGCTGTCTGTGAATTGAGTTGTACACAGCAAAGGACAAAAGAAAAGGTAGCAGAAAATGAAAATAGAATTACTTGTGTAGCGAGTGCACTACCAGTTGATTATGTACGCTTGTCTGCTCTGATAAATCAAAACTTAAAACGAGCACCACACACATACGTATACACGAACACCAACCAACGAACGACAGCTACATTCATCAAAATCGTAGTTACTGCATACATTTTGCTACTATTATCACTACTACTACTACTGTTACTATTTCTGTGTGAAAGCTTTACACGTTTTTAAGTGTAAGAATGGTATGACAATTTTCAGTATACTCTATTTTCACTCCCTTATCTTCTTTTTTCTCACTTCTAATTTCTTTCTTGTGCTAACCTAGCATTGATCTCGGGGGTCTTTGTTAGCCTGTAACTTCTTATGAGAAATTGGGGTATCGTGGTGTGAAAATTGTATATCTTGCCTTCGCATACATAATTCTTGTTTGTAATTTAAATATTTCTCTTTCAGTATTTCTAGAACAGCATTTTTAAGTGTTTAAAAAAAATAAATACAAGTATGACAATAATATATTACACGAGTCGTCATTCAACTGAATCTGATAAAATCTGGCTCTTCGATATTGGTAGTGATCCAATAAATTCGAGTAATAATAATACAAGATGAGGGTTCCCAACCTTTTTGGGTCGATGTACCACCATGCTTTCCCAAGTACCACAGTTGGAAAGGTTGCGGTTTTTCATCTACAACTAATATTACTTTTTAAATACGTTATCATTAAATTAATAATCCATTAATCCATTAAAGTGATAATACATTAATCCATTAAATTGATAATCATTAATCCATTAAATTGATAATCCATTAATCCACTGATAATCCATTAATCCATTGTTAATCCATTAACAAGCTGCATGTTAAACCTCTCTTTCTTACGTACCACCTAAAAGAACTTCGCATATCAAGTTTTTGAATGACGCGTTACATGAACAAAATCGAATTTCATAACGTCGACGTCGTTCGACCTTAGGCAAGTATATAGATTTCAGATTTCAAACTATATTTCAGATTTTCAATGAAAATGACTAACCTAACCTAATCAGATCTAACCTAACCGGGCATAATGTAACCTAACCGAACCTGACTTAATTTAAACTAACTTTTTAGCATCGACATTATGCATGTCGACATTGTGCAGATTGACTTTGTTCCGCTCCTTAGGGATAACAACCTCCTCGAGACACGAGAGTTATCAATCGACTTTGAAGTCACCTGATAGATTAGTTTAAATAACGACATACTAAGCCCATGACGAACTCTAATTTAACATGCCGAGTATCCTATCCGGGTATTTCTTTTTAATATCTTGCTAATCAATAAAATTTCTAAAATAGTAAAAGATCTCTGAATGAGTTATTAAATTTGGTCGTCTATTGGGTGCATTCCTACTGTACTGTACTTATTTGCTGAAATGTCGTACACCTCAGTTTAAAATCGCTTTATTTCATTCAGGGCTGTATTTGGAACTCATGAATTATAACTCATTATAAAATGCATAAATGATGCGTGCAGTCAGAAGTCGGAAAACGTGTTCACTTTTTCTCTTTATTATATACAGCAAGTTAGGAGGAATAATAAACACGAGACTGAAGTTGTTTAACTCCCTTCGTAAGGATAAAGGTCATATGACAGAGGGGACCTACAATTTTACGTGTGCAATCCGAATCATTTATCGTCTGAATGTGGAGAACGGTCCCCCATCCCCCATCCAACTTCTATCAAGCTCCATCGTCGCTTTGCTGGTCTAACGAGAAGCGGTTTTCGGACGTGGCCTACGAGCAATAAATTCCCTGACGATGTGATGTAAATTACACGAAAGGCCTTAGAATCGCTTTTTATTTTTCCCTGTGGGTGTGTAACAATTTTAGTTACTAAAGTGTCAAATGGGAAGACGAGCTTTCTTCTTGTCTATCCCATACGAAGGTGTCGACTTTCCGTTGCTGGCATTGTTGCTTTCAATCATAGGGATCCAACTAGTCCCACAGGTGAGCCAAACGAAGCCTCTCCCAAATTTAAAGGAAACCGATCCGAGGACGGGTTTAAAAGTAACGGATAAAAGGTAACTTTCAGAATCCATATTTCCTTGGGTTGGACGTGAACTTAATCACCTGAGCCCGGGCAATCAGAGACTAGGCTTATTTGTAGAGCTAGTGTAGGCCATAGATAAAGATCCTCAAAACCAAAGTGAGAACTTTCTCTTAAACTAGCAAAAGGACTAATTATTCTAACTTATATACTGTTATCTTATTTTTATTTTTCGTTTACCTTCTCCACTTTTTCTCTCTCTTCACTCTTCCTCTCCTTTCTTTTTATCACACACACACACACACACACACACGCAAGAGAAGAACTATCCTTTAACTTTTGTGGCAGCTTGAGGTAAAATTTGAGCACAGTATATGTCCCGTGCTATAAACATTTAAAAAAAACACATTTATAAAAGAAGAATATGCGTAAAAGACCAGATAAATTTCTAACATTAATGTTAATAATAACAATTAGTCCAAAGAGCTTTTAAGTACAGTTTTTAAGACCATCATTATAGGCAATTATTTGGAAAAAGTGATTATTAAATTAGACGTTAAGACTAAAGAAGGGCTAAGTGCTTGTTTGCGTCAACTTCAACATGAAAGCAACAAGCCCCATAATATAAAATCAGGGCCGAATCGTGTGCAAGAATGAACCCACACATATTTCATTTCAACACTAAATTATATATATATAAAAGTTTGTGCTTTGTCTAAACAACTAGACAAGTAAACATATTTGTTTTAATAAAAATTTTATGAATATATTTAGCTTTTATTCAGGCGAATTGTACTATAAACTTATATATATATATATATATATATATATATATATATATATATATATATATATATATATGTGTGTGTGTGTGTACTTCAGTGTTCCTGAGGATGTCATTAGACGAAAGCGCTTGAGCACCATTTTGTGTTTCCTTTCCTTCGTGGTTTTATTCATCATAAATATTTTTCACGTGTTACTTTCGTGAAATAATTTTCATATATATATTATAATTCAAACGGTATAGGAAGAAAGTTGATATATATTAGATTCACAGACACTTAATATGAACATTTTTACAATAGATACCTTAAAGATGAAGGGCTACATTAACTGTGTAACAATAACAACTAGCAAAAACAAACAACCTGTACACAAACAAATAAACAAAACAGAAAACCAACAGGGAAAGGATTACAACAGTAATTTCTGTCCACCAAAACAATTCACCTAAAGTGGAAAATTAGTATAACTTAGTTGTACATACTTCATTGACTATACTTATTTGTGTACTAAATAAGTGTACTAATACTTCATTAGTATACTTATTTGTACACTTCATATGTACCTTATGAACAAGGAGCACAAAATACCTTTAAATGTTAAGTTTAATGATTGCTTTACAAAGCAAAATTATGTGTGTGTGTGTGTGTGTATATATATATATATGAGAGAGAGAGAGAGAGAGAGAGAGAGAGAGGTACAATTTGAAGGCCATTTTTCATCCGAAACTTGCAATTAGGCATCACCTCGCGTTGTTCTCTTCCACATTAAGGGCTCGACCATTTTCATTTGCACAAAATATGTAAATATTCTCTTTTTTACATTTCTGGATGAGTGAATGTTTCATTCTCTTATCGAAGTGTTTTACACATTAAAAGATAAGTGTGTCTAAAAGTGATAAAAGACGTAATTGCCTTGCTAACTTGATCAGTTCCTTAGCAAGGTCTTATTATTTGCTATTTAATCCCTCAGTTATCTCCAATGCAATCTCTACTGAGCCTCCGAACAGGTATACTGAGAGGCTGCTCTCCCATCGCCGAAATATCTATCTAAATCTTAGTCTTGTTAACCGGTCAAAGCGGTAGGAACGCTTAACTTTGTCGGAGGGGTATGAAGTAAAAGAAACCTTCGACAGGAGCGTCTAAGGGTCAAAGTCTTACGGGAAGTTAAATGTCGCATTACGCCTCTTTAGAAAAGGATACCCTTAGCTCCAGTCTATCGTATGTGCATAATATCAGTTCGAGGTGTTAAATTTAGCGGCGTAAATCTATCTCTATCCACTAAATGTACCCTGAATGTAAAGTTCCTCAGGGGGCTATTCTCATACTGCTCCGTTCTCTCTTAAAGAATCGCTTCGGGTACTTAGTCTTTATGCCTGTTCCGTTGGCATCTCGCTTCGCTTATATATATATATATAAAATCGCGTTTCCTTTATATATAATGTAGAAATGTGGCTGCTTATCTACTCTCCATTACTCCTCGTTTAGAGTGTACTTCGAGCTTCGGCTGTGACGTTAATATATTACAAATGGATCTATAAGAGTATTTGTATGTTCAAGCGTTGCTTTATTGCACATATGGAAAAGACTATGCAAAGCAGGTAGTTAGGCCAAGTCCTCAGTAGGTGTGGAAAGGACTGTGAACGAAGAATATGATTACGGGCTCCTTATCAGATTTTATATAAAGTCCGAGAAGTGCATTAGCATTAGTAGTGAGGTAGCGGAAGGCGATGCGTAGACAAGAGGCGAGATTGCGCGCAGAATGGATGAAGGCTGCGATTTCACCTCTCGGGGCTTTCTGTAAATGGAAAGGGGAGTTCTCTCTCTATTTCAGTAATGCCTCTACTGTCCAAACATGTTATACGACCTCCATTAGGTTGTTTACGTCTGTGAATGGGCAATTGGAAAAGGCCTGAATATTCCTTACTAATAGACACAAATTAGAGGTGCAATTTATCAACACCAGTTGCTATTAAAAACCGAAGAGAAGGAGAAAGGCAAAGAGTAAATAAGAAGATAAAGAGGAGGAGAACAAAGATGAAGAAGAAAGAGGAGAAAAAGAATAAACTTTAAAAAATGGAAGAGTAAAACAAAAACGGAGGAAGAGGAGGAGGAAGCTAACAAAGACCCTAAGATCTCAAAGCTAGCCCAAGAAAGAAATAACTAGGAGTTGAGAGAGAGAGAGAGAGAGAGAGAGAGAGAGAGAGAGAGAGAGAGAGAGAGAGAGAACTAAACACTCATACCATACTTACATTCATGATGAGTGTGCAAATCTTTCATACAAAAACAGTACGAGTAGGAATACTAGTAGCGGTAACATACAGAATAGAGCAGTACTTTTTAAACCTTTTTTACCAAGTACCACTTGTCCGCAGACTTGTCCACGGTTTAGTACAACTTAAAGAAGACTCGCCTTAATCTCAATGAAGCAAATATTGCAAGTGACCCGTCCACTGCCAAATTCTTAGGGAAATATAATGAAAAAAAGACGTATTGTAGAGTTATCTTTATTTCGTTCACCTTTGATCGCTTGTCGACACCTGGTTTTGTATTTGTCTATTTTTTCCCATCTTAAAGTACCATTTGAAAACCTTTTAAGTACCGGTGATTAAAAAGTACTGGAATATAAAGGGACTTTTTCTTCCACCAGCCATTGCTGTCAGAAATAACGGTGAAAGAAGAGAAGAGATATAGTGTAAGAAAAAGTCTAATTAAAAGAATTTAGTTTTCGACTTCCTTCAGTCTTCTCGATTACTCAGTTACTCATTAGGAAAAAGTGTGAAATAAAGGATAGCATGAAATACTACATTAAATCTACTGTACACCATGATTTTATTTATTTATTAAATAGGAGTCATCATTTCGTCACTGAATGTCAACCACCAACGAACTGTTGGCTGACTATTTTAAAATTAAATGTATAATATCATAATCTCATTACCTCCCATTTGTTTTTACAACTTCTTTGTTAATGCATTGCGAGTGCACGCGATTGTGTGTGTGTGTGTGTGTGTGGTGTGTGTGTGTGTGTGTGTGTTAAGAGCTTTACAGAACAGGATAAATAATCACTAACTTGTATGAACCTTCCTAAGACATCACAGCACTCGTGCAGTGGCAGAACATTTTATAAATTTGATTTTGCGTTGAAAATCTATGAAATTATGGTACAGCCTAGACAAAACTAAATGCATGATGATATTCCAAAAACTATTAGTAATCCTACATGCTGTAGCCCTAAATAGTTTGCCTCAGTACACCTATTCAGACGTTTTGACTCTCATCAAGCTCCCAGTCTCTACCAATGGAGTATGATCCGAGAACTCGAAGGGGTTTGAAACCAGACCAGGCCAACACCTCCTACAACAGTATTGGAAAAACGGAACATTACAACTCTACTTCCTGCTAATTAATTCATCCTGTAAGCAGTTTTGTTTACAGTGACGTATAAGAACTAAAAAAGGAGAGAGAGAGAGAGAGAGAGAGAGAGAGAGAGAGAGAGAGAGAGAGAGAGAGAGAGAGAGAGAGAGAGAGTTACAAGGAAAAGAAGTACCTCAAAAGGCCTTGCGGCCCATACCGAGGAGGTACCAATGGCAACGGGTGCCACGGAAAATTTTGTACACACTCAAATGGCGTGCAAGATTTGGTCTAACCTTTTCTTGAACTGATCCACAGAGGAACTGTTCACAACTTCTGAAGGTAACCTGTTCCACGTGTCACAGATCTTATACGTAAAGTAATTCCCACACACACTAGTCCTAAACCGTTTCAAATCCAACTTCCAACCATTGTTGCGAGTTGGGTTATCATTTAAACTAAACATACTTCTAAAATCGATATTGTTGAACCCGCGTAAGAGCTTGAAAACCTCGATCAGTTGACCGCGCAGCGTCCGAGTTTCCAGCGAAAACGAGTTCAGGGCGCGTAACCGTCGATTGTAGCCCATATGCCTAACGGAAGGGATTAACTTTGTGGCCATCGTCTGCACTCGCTTCAGCCTCTCAATATCTTTCCTGAGGGTGGGCGACCAGAACTACACAGCATACTCCAGGTGCGGCCGAACAAGGGAATTGTACAGTGAGAGCACAATCTCCTTGTTCCGAAACTGAAATTGCCTCCTGATATAACCCAATAGTTTCTGGGCTTTCTTTTCCACCTCTACGCACTGTTTCGTAAACTTAAGGTCGCTGCTAATTAGCACACCCAAGTCCTTTTCTAAATCAGTCACCTCGATATGACTCCCCAACATCGAGTAGTCCGACTTGGGATTGGCGTAGCCAATGTGCATCACTTTGCATTTACCCAAGTTAAACGGCATTTGCCATTTTTCGGACCACTCTCCTATCTTACCTAGGTCCGCACGCAGTTGCTCGATCGCTTCGGGCGTCCCAACATTGGCCCCAAGCTTGGTGTCATCAGCGAATTTGGCGATCCGAGAGAGAGAGAGAGAGAGAAAGAGAGAGAGAGAGAGTTACAAGGACAGCACCAGAGGAAGCCTTAAAGATCTTTCAGTTCACTCGGGGAGGTTCCTGTTATTAAACTAGTGCATTTTTTAACAATCCTAGCAGTAGTAGAAAACTAGATAGAAAAGCATAAGGCTCTTTCCCAACCCTCCGCTCCCTCCCCGCCAGAGGCGGGTACGGAAAAAGGTTGAAGAAAATACATTGACCCTGGAAAAGTAGCCAAGAAAATTTTACAGGAAAGAGGAGAATATATAAACTAGCTTTACAATTACGTTATGGACACACAGAAATCGTACACTGGAGAGCATCGTTGTATAAACTAACATGATAATATATTTGTTCTAATCATATATCAAAGTACTTGGTATCATCACAAAAATCTCGAACATATTCTATGTTTTGATTTCATACAAAATATTTACAGCTCTATTTACCTAGGTATCGGACCAACGAAGACCCCATGGCTCACTCCAGGCTAGTCCTACAAAGATTAAGCAAACTCGCCATGTCTACACCTATCTACGCGCAAAGCCATCATGCTGGCAAGGTGATGAAATACTTCTATAGAAAAGGGGTTAAAACAGGAAATGAGAAAAGAAAACAGATCTTCCACACCATGCCCTCACCCTTCACATGCACCCTTCACATAAGGAAAAAAAAGAAATAGGGACGGCAGAAACGCAACTTTACCTCACCTAATCCATGCCATACACTTTTTTAGTTTTTTATTTCTACGAGAGAGAGAGAGAGAGAGAGTCGATGTAAAGATGGAAAATAAAAAACCACAAATATGAGACAAATTCTGACGCGCACGTACTTGATGAAAAAAGTTGAATCTCTCTCTCTCTCTCTCCTCTCTCTCTCTCTCTCTCTCTCTCTCTCTCTCTCTCTCGTTGTATCACAAAGTTTCCAGTTCAGAATTGTTTAAGGCATGGCAAGTTTTTTTTACATTTTTTTTTACAATTTCATTATCGAGATTTTTAAAAAATAATTATACATGCAATTATACCGAAGGCAAATTCTATGCGATGTGTTTGATATATATATATATATATATATTATATATATATATATATATATATATATAGTGATAAATGCCAAAGTTGGTCGGATATTTGTGTAAATTTTCGACCGTAACCATTTTTTACCTAGTTGGTCGAACAGGTTATGTATTTACTATTTTCAATTTTTAATCACTTTCACTTGGGTTAAAGTAGTTGGAAGGGATCTTTCAGAAAGTTTATAGAAAGTTTTCTTTTTTTTTTACCCTCTACATTAATTATTTTTACGAATTTCACCCACGTTAGGATTTTAATTAAAAAAACCTGTGTTGACCCTTTCATGCCGTATGGGCGCAAATGAGACCATCAAATTTTATGAGATTTTAGTCATTCTGGAGCTATAACATAAGTGGTTTTTTGTGGCATGAAAAGTAAACGAAAATCAGGTATGAAAGGGTTAACCTAACCTAACCTAGCGTAACCTAACCTCAAAAAAGTAGTTTGTACAAAAAATCCAACTTATTTATAAAATCTGACCTAAATGGTAAAAAAGGTGGCTTATATATTATATATATATATATATGATGAATAAAACCACGAAGGAAAGGAAACACAGAATGGTGCTCAAGCGCTTTCGTCTAATGACATCCTCAGGAACACTGAAGTACATAGAGAGTTACAGCCTAATATATATATATATATATATTTTTTTTTTTCTGTAACCTATATATAGGCTGTAACTCTTTATGTACTTCAGTGTTCCTGAGAATGTCATTAGACGAAAGCGCTTGAGCACCATTCTGTGTTTCCTTTCCTTCGTGGTTTTATTCATCATAAATATTTTTCACGTGTTACTTTCGTGAAATAATTTTCATATATATATATATATATATATATATATATATATATATACAGGGCGTCCCAAAAAAATGTATACACACTTTAAATACTTATAAAGGCAGTGTTTATTAAAATACATTTCATTTTCAAAATGTAATAGAATCTACAGACATTATTTAATTGTTTTGTCAACGCCTGTTTTCAAACTGACGTCCGTTCTGGTCCAGGCACTGCTGATAACGCGAAGCAATGTAATCGCAAACATCAAGAAACATTTCGTTTGGTATTTGTGTGCATTCTCGTTCAATGGCTGCTCTCAATTCAGCGACTGTTGCAGGTTTTATAGCGTAGACTTTGTCTTTTAAGTATCCCCATAAAAAAAAGTCTAGTGGTGTGAGGTCTGGTGAACGCGGAGGGTATTCTACGAAACCCCTTCGTCCAATCCACATCCACATCGTGCCAAGTACCACTCGCAATACTCCACTCTTCGGTCCGGATCATCTTCATTAATAGCATGGACTAATCTTGGAATGTAACTTTTCCATTGACAGCGCTTCAAAATGCGTTGGACAGACGATTCTGAAATTCCTACCTCACGACTCGCTTGCCGCACAGATTTTCTTGGACTTTGGTGATACGTTTCCAGTACTCTTTCTTGCTTTGTGGGGCTTGTCGATGTCCGTGGTCTTCCGGAACGCTTCTTGTGGACATTCTGAACAGTTCCATCGGCTTCAAACTTATCTCTAATTCGAGTGATGGTAAGTCGCGTTGGTGGATCTGTTTGAAACTCCCTCCTAAACTGTCTTTGCACTTCAACTGCGTTTTCACACTTCCAGTAGCATTTTAGAATGAATTTCCTTTGTTCAAAGCTTAGTCTGACTGCCATTATTAATTCTAATGGGTTTAACTTGGAAAGAAAGAAACATCAATTGAGCTATCAGCTGTTAAAGTGTGTATACATTTTTTGGGGACGCCCTGTATATATATCATTGGCGTGCGGTGGGTACGTCTACAGGGTAAACAGTATTGCGTGCGAGCACACGTACTATACAGTATGTACAAATTGCACATATTATATAATTATAGTAGCTAATGATAAACTTCATAACTGGCTAGTGGGTATGTACTGTAGACTATTCTGAAAAATACAGTACTGTCTTTAATATCTTTAATAAGATTTTTATTAGGGTAGGCGGCGCTTACCTAGCTTACCCTGAATGCACGCCACTGATATATATAATTATATATATTATATATGCCGAAATCCCCAAGTAGCACCAAGAGTAAGCCATTTTTTTACCCATTTACTCCGATTTTGTAAATACGTCGAAATTTCTTGGAGATACTTTTCCAGGTTAGGCTAGGTTAACTCAGGTTAGCCTAACCTAAAACAAATCACTGGGTGTGTAAAAGCCTGAGGTAGTATGAAGTTGGAGTTACTTAATTTAGTTTTTTAATTAAAACCCTAATTCGAAAAAATAATCATTGTATACGGTAAGAAAGTGCTTTTTCTAAACCTTTTAATGGAACCCCCCCATACTTTAACACAAGCGAAAGTAATTCAAATTTAAAAATATAGCAAATATGACTTGTAGGAGCTATTGGGTAAAAAATTAGCACAAATGAAAATTTACACAAAAGTTACAGCTAATTGGATATATATATATATATATATATATATATATATATATATATATATATATATATATATATACAGGGTGTTTCTAAAGTAACCATCTATTTTGGTGAAATAGGGGGATTTTAAACAATTGTTATATTGGCATAATGCTATGTGCATTGTTATACAAAATTCATGTATTTATAATATTTCAATTGCTTTACACGATTTTTTGTTAATTATTTTATTTTATTTTCAGACCCATATCATTGATGATGAATGTGCAAGAACGGGTTTATGTAGTAACATGCAGGATAAAAGGCATGAAGTGCAATGAAATTAGAGAAAAGTTTGAGAGAAGGTTTCGTAAAACAGGCCCTAGAGACCAGGCTATTCGCGAATTAGAAACAAATTTATGAGGACTGGATCTGTGCATGACGAGCGTAGATCTGGACGGCCAAGAAGATCTCACGAAAGAATCGAATCTGTTCAAGAAGCATTCGAAGAGGATCCACAATTATCGATTCGGAGGGCATCCCACAGATTAGAAATTCCACAAACAACGGTTTACAGAATTCTACGTTATGATTTAAAGAAAAAGTCATACCACATTCAAGTGTTCCACAACTTACAAGAAGAAGATTATCCACGAAGAGCAACAATGTGTGCCGAGCTTACAAATATATATATATATTTCCATGTTTTAAAGGTGTTTTTTTATAATTCATATTATTTCGCAAAATAGATGGTTACTTTAGAAACACCCTGTATATATATGAAAATTATTTCACGAAAGTGACACGTGAAAAATATTTATGATGAATAAAACCACGAAGGGAAAAGAAACACAAAGTGGTGCTCAAGCGCTTTCGTGTAATGAGTTCCTGAGGATGTCATTAGACGAGAGCGCTTGAGCACCACTTTGTGTTTCTTTTCCCTTCGTGGTTTTATTCATCATATATATATATATATATATATATAATTCCATTCCATTCGGAAAATAGTCTGATTCCGAATCAATTTCCCAAAATAGCCTGAGATTTTCTGCTTCCAGTTTCATTCAGTTCCGGAAAGAGAAGTCGCATTTGACTCCTCTCCGAACTAAAAATTTGAGTTCAGATCCAAATGCAAATTTTAATCCACTTTAAAACTCGATAAAAAGTTAAATGTTAATTAAACAAGTTTGAATTCTTATATCGTCTAGACTCTAGAGGCTAGAATCTAGATGATATGTAAAGCGTCCGGAAAATCTCTACCCAACGGGAATTTCACTAATTAATTAATTACTATAACGTACTTTGAACAGAGTGGGGGAACACTTTGAACAGCGTGGGAAAACACTTTGAACAGAGTGGGGGAACACTTTGAACAGAGTGGGGGAACACTTTGAACAGAGTAGAGGAACACTTTGAACAGAGTGGAGGAACACTTTGAACAGAGTGGAGGAACACTTTGAACAGAGTGGAAGAACACTTTGAACAGAGTGGGGAAACACTTTGAACATTGATAAGGTATTTCCATAAATAAATGCATTTCTCATCGGGTTACGAATTTCATCGTATTTCTCATCAGAGAAAGAGAGAATTTTAAAAAGCTTTCCTTCATCTTCCGAGCAAATTATACCGTATGCAGGGGGTTGCCAAAAGTAAATAGACTCCCTTTTTTTATTTGATTCTAAAAGTCAAAAACTAATAGTAAATTTATTGAAACAATAATTGCAAAAGGAACACGATTTTTAAATAAATTGATTAAAATAATTCCTTATTATTTATTGACTTTTTAAATCAAATCAAAACATTTTAGAATAAAACAAAAACAGGTGTCTATTTTTAAGAAGACCTAGAAATTACTTCTTCTTGGACCTTGGCCCCTCCTTCCTGTAAAAAAAAAAAAAAAAAAAGCAAATTTCTCCTGCAAATAGGAAAGAACAGTTGTGAATATATAACTGAAATAAACAGTGAATGGAACTGATATGGTGACCAGTACCTTAGGCTTATCTTGGGTACTGGCCTATTATTCCGCATATTCTTGTAATGTTCCTGACGAGTAATGCAACCCTCAACATTCAAAGTAAAATTATTTCTAAAAATACAAATAAAATGTTAAAAAATGGAAAAACCAATTTTTATTTCGAAATCAGAACCTGAATACTGATTATATACTGTATATATACAGTATATATACAGGGCGTTTCAGGAGGAAAGGTCAATACTTCGGGAGGTCATAGTATCGATCATTGTGAGAAAAAAAGTTCATATGAACATGTGTCTAATTCGGAATGGTTACGGAGATAGAGCTGTTTGAATCTGATGCGCGCGCAGCTCTTCCTCCCCCTTCCCTTCCCTATAACCTTGAACCATGTAAGCTGTAATGTAAGCATGTAACATAAGCCAATCGACAGCTGACTGTTGTGAGTGACATTGTTTGGTGTTTGAAGCAGTGTTAAGAATGCCACACACCTTCACACATGCCGAATATGCAGATATGGTGTATGTCTACGGTTTTTGCGATGGAAGTGCAACAGCTGCTGTTGCAGAATACCGTCGACGGTAAACTGTAACAAATTTGTCATTTCTGTATCTGACACCATTCAAAATGCCAATGTTTAAACATTAAATGTTAGAAACAGTAATTTGTTTCTCTTTCTTGATTACCATTAACAATGCTTTTGTATTTGTAGATTCAAACAGCTCTATCTCCGTAACCATTCAGAATTAGACACATGTTCATATCAACTTTTTTCTCACAATGACCGATACTATCACCTCCCGAAGTATTGACCTTTCCTCCTGAAACACTCTGTATATATATGTGTGTGTGTGTGTGTTGTGTGTCAGGGGCAACCTTTCAGTTAGTAGTGATTTCCTGTGAAGACCCGTGTAGGAGAGAGTTGCTCCTTTCAAAGTCATTTCATTTAAAAGTGTTTGGATTTATCCACGCTGTAATTCTTAATTTCTTTGGTATCCGGTTGAAGAGAAATCTCGGCTCTTTGATGATAACAGCGTTAATTTTCTCCCCAGTTTGGATTACAGGTACATGTTCTCCTAATTTATTTCTGTTTACAACCTTCGTTTCGATAGCTATCGGGTTTGTTGTGATATCAGTATCGGTAGCATCACCCAAATATTTTCGACATGTATGCATGTTATTATATATATATATATATATATTACTGGTAAAAAGTTTGAGAACACGTGTGTAATTTATGTAATTTCTCGTTATTAACCACTAGAGTTATTTTAGTAGACTAATGTCTGTTCCTATAAATAGACTATTGTTCTAAATTTACAAGATTTAGTAATTTAGATTATTTAACCCAATCATATTTCGTAATTTTGTTATATTAATCAGGTTTTTTATTTTCTATTTTAGGACTAAAACCTGATTAATATAACAAAATAACGAAATATGATTGGGTTAAATAATCTAAATTACTAAATCTTGTAAATTTAGAACAATAGTCTATTTATAGGAACAGACATTAGTCTACTAAAATAACTCTAGTGGTTAATAACGAGAAATTACATAAATTGGACACGTTTTTCAAACTTTTTACCAGTACTGTATATATATATATATTATATATATATATATATATATATATATATATATATATATATATATATATATATATATATATATGAGTAACCTGCATCTCCTTGGCTATGTGGGTTCATAAGAACAAACCATTATTCCAGCCATTTGATATTATGAAAGGTTTAAACAATGGAATCATTACATCTTTATCTGTACTCTTGAAAGTCCTGCAAATTTGTCATGATATCTTTGTTCTTTTGTTTACTGAAATCATCTATTATATCTCGCTGACGCTGGATACATTTTTTTAAATGTCCGTTGAGCAGTCAGTAGCTGCTCTCTTTCGTATCGCAAATCAGAGGTTGTTGGATTCTGAAGAAGAAAGAGGAGAAGGAATAGAAGAAGAAGAAGAAGAAGAAGGGAAGGAATAGAAGAAGAAGAAGAAGAAGGGAAGGAATAGAAGAAGAAGAAGAAGGGAAGGAATAGAAGAAGAAGAAGAAGGGAAGGAATAGAAGAAGAAGAAGAAGAAAGAGGAGAAGGAATAGAAGAAGAAGAAGAAGAAGAGAAGAAGAGAAGAGTAGAAGAAGAAGAGAAGAAGAGAAGAATAGAAGAAGAAGAAGAGAAGAAGAAGAAGAAGAGAAGCAGAGAAGAGTAGAAGAAGAGAAGCAGAGAAGAGTAGAAGAAGAGAAGAAGAAGAGAAGAAAAAGAAGAGAAGAATAGAAGAAAAAAGAAGCGAAGAGTAGAAGAAGAGAAGAAGAAGACGAGAAGAGTAGAAGACGAGAAGAGTAGAAGAAGAGAAGAAGAAGACGAGAAGAATAGAAGAAGAAGAAGAGAAGAATAGAAGAAGAAGAAGAGAAGAATAGAAGAAGAAAAGGAAAAGAAGAAGAAGAGAAGGAATAGAAGAAGAAGAGAAGGAATAGAAGACAAAGAAGAAGAGAAGGAATAGAAGACGAAGAGAAGGAATAGAAGACAAAGAAGAAGAGAAGGAATAGAAGACGAAGAAGAAGAGAAGGAATAGAAGACGAAGAAGAAGAAGAGAAGGAATAGAAGAAAAGAAGGAATAGAAGAAGAAGAAGAAGAAATAGAAGAAGAGAAGGAACAGAGAAGAAGAAGAAAAAGAGAAGGAATAGAAGAAGAATAGAAGAAGAAGAGAAGAATAGGAGAAGAAGAGAAGGAATAGAAGAAGAAGAGAAGGAATAGAAGAAGAAGAGAAGGAATAGAAGAAGAAGAGAAGGAATAGAAGACGAAGAAGAAGAGAAGGAATAAAAGACGAAGAAGAAGAGAAGGAATAGAAGAAGAAGAAGAAGAGAAGGAATAGAAGAAGAAGAAAAGGAATAAAAGAAGAAGAGAAGGAATAGAAGAAGAAGAGAAGGAATAGAAGACAGAAGAAGAGAAGGAATAGAAGACGAAGAGAAGGAATAGAAGACAAAGAAGAAGAGAAGGAATAGAAGACGAAGAAGAAGAGAAGGAATAGAAGACGAAGAAGAAGAGAAGGAATAGAAGAAAAGAAGGAATAGAAGAAGAAGAAGAAGAAATAGAAGAAGAGAAGGAATAGAAGAAGAAGAAGAAGAAATAGAAGAAGAGAAGGAATAGAAGAAGAAGAAGAAGAAAAAGAGAAGGAATAAAAGAAGAAGAGAAGAATAGAAGAAGAAGAGAAGGAATAGAAGAAGAAGAGAAGGAATAGAAGAAGAAGAGAAGAATAGAAGAAGAAGAGAAGGAATAGAAGAAGAAGAGAAGGAAAGAAGAAGAGAGAAGAAATAGAAGAAGAAGAGAACGATATAAGAAAAGAGAAGAGAAGAATAGAAGACGAAGAAGAAGAGAAGAATAAAAGACGAAGAAGAAGAGAAGGAATAGAAGAAGAAGAAGAAGAAGAAGAGAAGGAATAGAAGAAGAAGAGAGGAATAGAAGAAGAAGAGAAGGAATAGAAGAAGAAGAGAAGGAATAGAAGACAAAGAAGAAGAGAAGGAATAGAAGACGAAGAAGAAGAGAAGGAATAAAAGACGAAGAAGAAGAGAAGGAATAGAAGAAGAAGAAGAAGAAGAGAAGGAATAGAAGAAGAAGAAAAGGAATAGAAGAAGAAGAGAAGGAATAGAAGAAGAAGAGAAGGAATAGAAGAAGAAGAGAAGGAATAGAAGACAAAGAAGAAGAGAAGGAATAGAAGACGAAGAGAAGGAATAGAAGACAAAGAAGAAGAGAAGGAATAGAAGACGAAGAGAAGGAATAGAAGACAAAGAAGAAGAGAAGGAATAGAAGAAGAAAGAGAAGGAATAGAAGAGAAGAAGAAGAGAAGGAATAGAAGAAAAGAAGGAATAGAAGAAGAAGAAGAAGAAGAAGAAGAAATAGAAGAAGAGAAGGAATAGAAGAAGAAGAAGAAGAAGAAAAGAGAAGGAATAGAAGAAGAAGAGAAGGAATAGAAGAAGAAGAGAAGGAATAGAAGAAGAAGAGAAGGAATAGAAGACAAAGAAGAAGAGAAGGAATAGAAGACGAAGAAGAAGAGAAGGAATAAAAGACGAAGAAGAAGAGAAGGAATAGAAGAAGAAGAAGAAGAAGAAGAGAAGGAATAGAAGAAGAAGAAAAGGAATAAAAGAAGAAGAGAAGGAATAGAAGAAGAAGAGAAGGAATAGAAGACAAAGAAGAAGAGAAGGAATAGAAGACGAAGAGAAGGAATAGAAGACAAAGAAGAAGAGAAGGAATAGAAGAAGAAGAGAAGGAATAGAAGACAAAGAAGAAGAGAAGGAATAGAAGACGAAGAAGAAGAGAAGGAATAAAAGACGAAGAAGAAGAGAAGGAATAGAAGAAGAAGAGAAGGAATAGAAGAAGAAGAAGAAGAAGAGAAGGAATAGAAGAAGAAGAAAAGGAATAGAAGAAGAAGAGAAGGAATAGAAGAAGAAGAGAAGGAATAGAAGAAGAAGAGAAGAATAGAAGAGAGAGAAGGAATAGAAGACAAAGAAGAAGAGAATAATAGAAGACGAAGAGAAGGAATAGAAGACGAAGAGAAGGAATAGAAGAAAGAAGAAGAGAAGGAATAGAAGACGAAAGAAGAAGAAGAGAAGGAATAGAAGACGAAGAAGAAGAGAGAAGAAGGAATAGAAGAAAGAAGGAATAGAAGAAGAGAAGAAGAAGAAGAAAGAAGAAGAGAAGGAAGAATAGAAGAGAAGAAGAAGAAAAGAGAAGGAATAAAAATAGAAGAAGAAGAGAAGAATAGAAGAAGAAGAGAAGGAATAGAAGAAGAAGAGAAGGAATAGAAGAAGAAGAGAAGGAATAGAAGACGAAGAAGAAGAGAAGGAATAGAAGAAGAAGAGTAGGAATAGAAGAAGAAGAGAAGGAATAGAAGACAAAGAAGAAGAGAAGGAATAGAAGACGAAGAGAAGGAATTGAAGACAAAGGAGAAGAGAAGGAATAGAAGACGAAGAAGAAGAAGAGAAGGAATAGAAGAAGAGAAGGAATAGAAGAAGAAGAAGAAGAAATAGAAGAAGAGAAGGAATAGAAGAAGAAGAAGAAAAAGAGAAGGAATAGAAGGAATAGAAGAAGAAGAGTAGAATAGAAGAAGAAGAGAAGGAATAGAAGAAGAAGAGAAGGAATAGAAGAAGAAGAGAAGGAATAGAAGACAAAGAAGAAGAGAAGGAATAGAAGACGAAGAAGAAGAGAAGGAATAAAAGACGAAGAAGAAGAGAAGGAATAGAAGAAGAAGAAGAAGAAGAAGAAGAGAAGGAATAGAAGAAGAAGAAGAGAAGGAATAGAAGAAGAAGAAGGAGAAGAATGGAAGACAAAGAAGAGAAAAAATTAAAAGTGGAAGAAAGGCGAGAAGGAATAGAAGTGAAAGAATAGAAGAGGAAGAAGCCAATGAATAATTGAAGAAGGACTCTCGTAAAGAGAATAACAAGCGTTTCGCCATACTGGAAGTATCATCAAAATTTTCACCAACTTTGACTATCGATTCATGGGATGAACACTTTACATTCGCTTTCCAAACACAAACGATTCTGATCCGAAGTTAATTATGCAAAACGCACTTGGGCATAGCAGTAAAACTGTGACTTTTAACTTATCTCTTTATTAGCTCCATAAAAAAATGTGTCAATGTACAAAATGTAAATTTATTTCAAGGGATTAAGTCCTTGGTTAGTGACCTTTAAAAGCGCACGACTTTTTAAATCAACTGCGTACCATCGCTTTATGTTTATACATAAAACAGACATAAAATACGATAAAATAACTTATATATATATATATATATATATATATATATATATATATTCGTTGCCTATTAATTCTATTTCAAGCACAAAAACTTCAGTTTTTCAGATTTACCAAAAAATTTCAATTAACATGTGAGGTATATATATATATATATATATATATATATATATATATATATACTCTCTCTCTCTCTCTCTCTCTCTCTCTCTCTCTCTCTCTCTCTCTCTCTCTCTCTCTCTCTGGTATGCGAATGCCCACGGGGCACTGTAAGGAATGAGGATTGGTGCGTTCGTACCCAGACCGACAATGTACACGATAGACTCTGCCTAACATTAGGAGCAACGGAGATTTTGGGGCATTCTGGTTATTTTCTTTTTTTAATTTTTTCTCATGTCATAATTGATAGTTATTATTATGTTTATTATTATTATTTTTAATGGAATTATTATTATTATTTACGTTATTTCTTATAGTACTTAATGGTGTTTCCAGTAATATATATATATATATATATATATTATTTTAGTGGAAACATCTCCATAGTTTATGTTTCTCCAGTTCTTTATTAATACACTATACACACACACACACACACACACACACACACACACACACACACACATTTAGTTACCGTAAGAACTGCGACATTTTTACATTCTCAGGTGTGGAAGTCGATATTTAAGCTAATTAACTAAATCTAACCTAACTAAATCTAACCTAACGAGACCTAACCTAATGTAGACCAGCCTTCATTATGTCTCTTTTATTCGTGATATTTATTAATTTTTAATAAAAAAAAGTCTGAATATATATAGATAGCGTTAATGTCGCTAAACGCACGTTCGTGTCGCGATGAACTTGGTTTATATTCTAAAGATTGTCGCGGTTTCGTGAGGTATAGTCTAGCACATATACAATAAATAAATAAATAAATAAATAAATAAATATATATATATATATATATATATAATATATATATATATATATATATATATATATCGCATCATACAGGTGGAACACAGAGGCGAAATATTAAAGAGAAATTAGGTGTACTGCTTTATCTGTATTTAGAAAAATATTCTTTTCGTGTTAGTGGATATTAAGCAGTGTGTCTCTGGATGTCAGAGTGTTAAGATGTGTTTCTCTTCATTGATATAAAGGTTGTAAAGAAACAAATGTTGACAGTTGAGTTAATTTTTGTGATTTTGAGTTTGAATTACTTTCTTTCGTGAATAATATTTGGTTAATATATTTAGTTCACCTTTTTTTACTTTAAACATTTTTCATTTTCTTTTTTATCAAAATTAATTTTTTTTACGAGTTTTAGAAATACATTTTATATGAAATAAAACTTTGTGAATTATTAAAGGATAATATTATAGAAAAAAGGGGATTAAAATTTTTTTCCAGTCTCCCCCACTCAAAAGAAATGATTTCAATGCAACTGTGAAAATACAGATAATAATCCAAAATATTTCATCATATTTTTTTTTGAGTGCGAATTGCGAGGTTATTATTATTATTATTATTATTATTATTATTATTATTAAGTAATATCCGATATTGACTGTGATTTTTAATTCTTCGGAACATTGTTATCAAGTTATACCAAAAAAAAAATGATTTTTCACCTTTTGATTGGTAAGTATATATTATATATATATACCTGTTTTTATTAAATAATTTGTCCAAAGACTGTTTATTTACATTTTATTCTACAGATTTCAAAAAATTATTCAGTCAACTTACATCTATTTGTCTTTATAATAAAATGCTTTGGATAATTTTTACTAATTCATTTAAAATTGTTACTTTTAAAAGAAGGTTCTAAATAGATTGATTTTCTTTAAAATTTAAAATTAAATTCGAAATTAAGAACGTAATTGGGGTTTTAACAATGTCAGAAAAGACCTCTTTCTGCAAACCTACCGATTTATAATACAATTATTAACATGTACACAAAACGTGTACATATGTAAGGACCTGTGCCAATAAACTGAAATTTTAAGCTAATTTCCATATATATATATATATATATATATATGATTCTTTGTGTGTGTGTGTGTTTGTGTGTGTATGTGTGTGTGCTTTCCCTCGGACTTTGAAAATGTGTACACAATCGAAGAGGATTCATGTGCGTCGCAAGAGAAAACGTTGGGTGATGTACAGTTAGTTATGATTTATCGAACAAATTACTCATGTCGACGGAGGATAAGTATTTTCCGAGTCCATTTACTAAATCCGTTTTTAAAAACCTCGCAACTATTAATCTTTTGTGTACACACACACACACACACACACACACACACACACACACATATATATATATATTATATATATATATATATATATATATATATATATATATATATATAGTGCAATTTTATTGAACGATAATGCGATATTGAATAAATGAAATGCGATAAAAAACGCCATGGAGAAAGAACAATAATTGGAAGACTGTGAAACAGCTCATACAGGAACTAGCCTAAACGACTCCTCATCTCATTATGGTTGTTGGATATCTGTAAAGTGGATAGCCAGCTGGCGCACAGTGACCCAAAGTCCGCTACTTTGACTCCCGAACTTCATCATCATAGCATTATTGAGTTTCTCTCAGTGTGCCTTCTGACGATTCCTTGTCTGGGCGTGGTTCAAATTCCATGTTAGTTTGTCGGTCCCCGATCGCGAGAACGCAGAGGTTTCGCTTAAAAAAAAAGTCTTCGAAACCTAAGAGTACCAATAAAAGAATTTGAGTGACTTACTAACTAGACACACACACACACACATACACACACACACACACACACACAACTACTTCTGTTTTCTGAGAGAGACTAAAAATAACAATAACAGGTGATTCATGATGTTGCTTAATTATAATACACCTGAACGGGTTTCAAGCGCCTTTGTATTGTTTTTCTAATGTTATCTCAAATTCTGATTATATATATATATATATATATATATATATATATATATATATATATATATATATATTATTATATATATAAAGGAATATGGAATAATCTACAATGAATAAGTTAGAATGGATTAGTTGAGCCATGGTTTCGCTCGTAAGATTGTACATGTGTGTGTGTGTGTGTGTGTGTGTGTGTGTGTGTGTGTGTAAATTGAGTTTTTTAGTCTGCGTCCGAGATATCAATCTACAAATTATGTATTTTGGCTTCACACTGGCATTATTTTCACCTGTGCACGATTCGCCAATACTTAATTAATTTATGAAATTATGACTAGATAATAAAGAGGTAATTAGAAAGTTTCGCTTATGCTTTTAGGGGACATGCTTTCATGCTGTGCTTATTCAACTATATAAAGTTAGGAAAAGGATATATATTTACTGTGTATATATATATATATATATATATATATATATATATATATATATATATATATATATATATATAACCTTTGGTTAGCTTCCACCCGAATTGTTCATTCTGACGAAGGTCAAGCTTTTCACTCCACCTTAGACCTACAATTTAACGTGGAATCCGAACCACACCCGACCAGCAGCCCAGCGTCTTAACCACTAGGCCACCCAGGGTACCCATTTATTTACCAACTACTTTCTTTATTGTGTGGAATGATGAACACAGCTGGGTTTTGCTGCGCCGGCTGCCTCCACCGGGTCTCGATTCCGGGGCCGATGGATTCGTAGTCAGCGACGCTAACCACTACACCACCGAGGCGCATATATATACACTGGGTGTGTGTGTCTGTGTATATATATATATATATATATATATATATATATATATATATAATAGGGTGTTCCATTAGTCAGCTTGTTCATGATTAAATGAAACCTTACACTTTAAGGGGCACCCTATGCATAAAATTCTCTCTCTCTCTCTCTCTCTCTCTCTCTCTCTTAGAGTAGAAGTAGTATTGTGCCCTTTGTAATAAATGTAGTAGGAGGCGCTGGTCGGGTCTGGCTTCAGAGCACTGGGAGTTCTCAGATGACACCGCATTGGTAGAGAAGGGAAGCTTGATGGGATATCTCGGGAGTCAAAACCTCCGAATAGATGTCTTCAATTTTAAGGCCGCCACTCGGGTTCATAGTGTAGGAATGTTAGTACTTTTTAGGTAAATCATGGAATATCTAACTTAGCTAAATGGAGAAAGTTTTATAGTTTTATATAAAAGTAGCGATGTTCCCTTTGCAAAAAATGTAGTAGGAGGTGTTGGCCGGGTCTAGTTTCAGAGCACTGGGAGTTCTCATATGATGGGAAGTTTGATGAGATCTCTTGGGAGTCAAAACCTCCGAAAAAGTCATATTAAAATTTCAAATTTCACAATAAAAATAAATTTCACAAGATAAATAAAAGTTATGCATATTATGCATTATTATTTCCAATTTTGAATGGGAAATTCTTAAATTGTACGTCTGGTCAGTTGGAGGTACCCTCTGGGCCAGTGCTCCTTTATGTTTGTTTAAAAATTTTCCTCCTACACTTAGTTCTCCCCCCACTTTAGAGAGATTCCTCCGATTGGTTTGTGCCCCACATAGCATGATCAACCATCGCGCAACTCATCTTTTGATCACTTGCCTCATAAACACCTTTAAGTGGGAGACTCTTGGATTCGCCGTAGCAACAACGGGTGACCACCCATGAAACACTTTCATTCTCTATAAGGGACAAGTATACGGGGATAGATACAGGGACCATCCACTGATATTCCTCGCCGGAAAGAGATTTTCTCTGCTCTCGTGGTGGCACAACACCGCGAAGTATGAACAACTCAATATATCACTCGCTGCATAAACACCTTTCACGGCGGGAGACCCAAGTTGAATATTCACAACATTCAAAGGGTTGGCAGACACATACACATGACAGACACCCAATTACAGAAAACGCGCTCAGACCCACAAAATATGATAAGTCTTTGGTACGGCGGCTTTGGCAGGCTAAGGAGAAATGATACAACGACGAAATGATGACTTCTTATACATAATAAATAAATAAAAAATTCCTCAAAATAATTCATGGTGTAGATTAGATTAGTAGTTTAGTATTCTTACTATCCTCTATTTTCCTCTGTCTTCTAATGCGTAACTGAGAACACGAGATAAGTGTACGCATGGTGTGAATGAACTATGAAACTATTCTTTTCATTATATTTGTTCCTACTTTCCTACAAATCTTCTTTTACCACTATTTTCTGTCAGCAGTGGCTGGCGGAGGAGGGAGAGAGCCTTGTCCGTTCTATACTTTACTATTATTCCTGTGTGAAAGCTTTACACGTTCATAAGTGTAAGGCATGGTATAAGTTTACAGTTTTTTTTTTCCCATTGCTATTTCTAACTTTTCGACTTCCTTCTTGGGCTAGCCTAGAGTGGATCTTAGGGTCTTTGCGCTCTCTCTCTCTCAATGGATTTTAATTTTTTTCCCTTTTCTCAACTTCTTCGACTTGCCTAGAGTGGATTTTAGGATCTTTGTTAGCCCGTAACTCGTATCATCTCACGCATTAACACATTCTTATACGTCCTTCTTTCAACCAGTTGCAGCTCTGCTGTCTAGACATTTGCTGAAAGTCTTAACTGATTTTTTGTTTGAAATATATTTGGGGAATGTTTACTCAAATTTCGTAGTTATGTATATATAACATTTTCCTCTGCAGGGGCTTTTAGTATCTTGAAGTAGATTTATATTTTGGGCAATAATTTTTTATTTTATGCTTATCTTAAAAAATCCCGTATACGAAGCATCGGTGCAGTTTTTGCGCGTTCGAATTTACGCGAGATATTTACATAGAAAATCATATAATGGGAAAGAGTGTTTGTAAATTTTGTAATTTAAAGTTATGTAAAGTTATATATGTAATTTAAAGTTACGTAATGAGTTCAAGAAGTTAAAGAAGGCTTTACTTAAAATTTGATGAAAGAAATTAACTCCAAATTTAAAGGGAAGTTAACTTCATTTGGTGCTGGTTAAGTATGCGGTCTACCATCTGAGTTTTGACAGAATATAAACTAACGAAAATATCACGACTTAACCTAACCAATTATCAAGGGCGTACAGTTGATCTATTATTAATTATAACATTGTTTGTTTCTGGAATAGTATTTACTATTTACTAATAGATCAACTGTACGCCCTTGATAATTGGTTAGGTTAAGTCGTGATATTTTCGTTAGTTTTAACGAAAATATTCTGTCAAAACTCAGATGGTAGACCGCATACTTAACCAGCACCCTTCATTTTAATGTAATTAATAAAAAGGTTTCGAGTATTGAGAATAATTTAAAGGGTAGTGAATTTTATTGTAATGTAATTAACAAAAAGGTTTCATCACGTATTGAGAATAATTTAAAGAGAATTGAACTTAATAGTACTTCGAATTCCTTGGGTAAATTAAACGATAGTATTAAACTTGTTCAGGATAAAGTACAAAAAATTAACTTAAAACGATACGCTTCAATGCAAAATTAGAAGCGATGTGTAAAATTTGAATGGGTGAAATCACTAATTGCATCACCTGAAGATGAGGGACTCCCAGCCTTCTTTCGTTAGCCTTATAAGGCTAACTAACGAAAATATCACGACCTAACCTAACCAATCGTTAGGTCAACTGTACGCCCTTGACGATTGGTTAGGTTAGGTCGTGATATTTTCGTTAGTTAGCCTTATAAAGTTAACTAAAGAAGGATGGGGGCCCTGATCTTCAGGTGATCCTACTAATTTGTAGTCAAAATTTGATTCGCAGGGTTTATTATTCGTTTAGGATGGCGTACACCTAAATGAAATAGGTAATGCTCGACTGGGAAGATTAACTGACATAAAAGTAAGATATACGTAAAACGTAGTCAAGACGAAATAGTTCTTTGTCGATTAGTAAATGGGACTCCTCATCTGCAGGTAAAGTTAACGAGAATAAAGGAATGAATAATAACCTAGAAAATACTGTAGTTTAAAAGTATTGTGTTGTAATAATGCTAGAAATGGGCGTAATAAGTTTAATGAATTAAAAGCTTTAGTTCATATTGAATATTATGACGTTATTGCGGTAACTGAATCGTGGATTAAAGTTACAGACAGGAACTTTATAGGAGAGTATTACATTAAAGACTACAAACTATTTCATAAAGGTAGAAAATAAATAGAGGAGGAGGCGCGGTCCTTTTTAGTGCATAAATTATCTTTGGCCAGTTCAAAAGATGGTTAACGTTAGCAGTCAGGTAGATATAATTATTTTAGAGATAAGCGCAAATAACCTAGGCATTAATGTTGGGTTGTATATAGACCACCTTCACAAGAAGTAGAATTAGATGTCGAATTGCATAACGTTTTAAATAGAATAGTTACGCGTAAGAAATCAATTATAGTCGGGAATTTTAACTACCAAAACATTAATTTTAATACCTTAAACAAGGATCCCGAGGGTAGAAGTTTGATAGATATTTAAAAAAAATAATTTTCTTTTTCAAAAAGTATTAGAACTTACGCGTGGCGAGAATGTTTTAGACTTTGTCATAACTGCTAATGAAAATTTAGCTCAGAATGTAGATATGGGAAAAAGTTTAGGTAAGAATGATCATAGCATGATACATTTTTTCGGATAATGTTAAAACTTCTAGAAAATTAAGTAACTGGAGATCCCTCTGGATCAATGCTACCTCACCTAAGTAATTCCAGTGCGAGAGATGCCACTGTAACTAATTAAATATTAGAAGTCTCTGAGCACGATGGCATCTGCATTCATCGGAGAAGTGCAGCGGCGATGAAATGATATAATAATATATAATATGTATAATGATATAATGTATATTATTATAAATAAATAAGAAATCCCTTAAAAAATGCATGCTATAGATTAGATTAAGCGGTTTAGTGTTTTACGCTATCCTTTATTTTCCACTACCCTCTAAGGCGCAATTGGATACACGAGATAAGTGTACGCATGGTGTGAATAAACCCTGAAGCTATTCTTTTCATTATACTTTTTTCTACTTTCCTATAAATCTTCTTCCACAACAATTTTCTGTCTGCAGTAGCTGGCGAAGGATGGAGAGCCTTGTCTGTTCTATACTTTGTCACTACTACTACTACTACTACTACTACTACTACTATTATTCCTGTGAAGAAGCTTTACACGTCTATAAGAGTATGCATGGTACGGTATAAGTTTGTAGTATTCCTCGTTTCAGTTTGCGTTTTCTAGTTTTTCTTTTTTCCTTTACTTAATTCTTGGGCTAACCTAGAGTGGATGTTAGGGTCTTTGTTAGCCTGTAACCCCCCCCCCCCTCTCTCTCTCTCAATTGCATGATTTCGAGCTACAGTACAAATAAAACTGATAAAATCCGATAAAATACTTGCTCTCCAACGAAACAACGAATGACAAGTTTTGATTTTGGAAGACGTTCCGCATGCTTGCATCCAGAATGTTTAAACTTTGTTATTTAGGAGCATTCGTCGATGCTTAATTGCATGCAAGCAGGGCAACTTTAGTCTCTTTACTGACATTAAAAACTGAAAGTCTCAAGTGTAACATATCATACACTTTCTATTAGAAAGAATCACTACTTTTTCGATACTCGTCTGTTGCAGTAAGACACACACCTTCTACATTTGAGGGCAATATATATATATATATAGGTATATATATATAGACAGACACATATGCACGGTCTGTGTGTATCATAAAAAACCTCA
>JAJOZX010002620.1:402500-425000 GCA_023014485.1 Bathynomus jamesi | reverse complement strand
GTGGGATCCGAACCACGGGTCGCTACATAATCTGGACATGGAGGATGGTCTCCCATCCAGCTACTACCCAGACCCAATTTCCCTTGACTTCGCTAATCAACGGAAAGCGGTGTTACGATATTGGCTACGACGTAGCCCGGTTCGATGGAATCTCTCGTGAGTCACAACCTCCGAATAGACGTTTTCAACTTCAGGAATGGTGCTTAGGTGTGCAGTGTAGGATTGGGTAGTATTTTTTAGGAAAATCTCGGCATATTTAACTTAGCTAGAAAAATTTCTAGTTTTATATAGAAGTAGTGATGATAGGAAGTGCTGGTCTGGTCTGGTTTCAGAGCATTGGGAGTTCTCAGATGATGGGAAGCATGAGGAGAATTTTCGGGAGTTAAAACCTCGAAATAGATATACTCAACTTCAAGGAAGCTACTTGGCTAGAGTAGAACTTTAGTTTTGAATAGTATTAACAAAATTTCGTAAGAAAAGAAAAAATTATACATATGTACACTGTCAGGGAAATTCTTAAATTAAAGGGTGCTGGCCAGTTACAGGTGCCTCTGGATTAGTAATGTAAGTAATTCCTATGCGAAGAATGCAATATAAATTTTATGATAAATCTTTTTCTCAAAAAAGGGGAGAACTCACATACATGATGGGTGCTGGCATGGGAATTCTTAAACTTGGGTATGCTAACCAGCTGGAGGTGGCTTTGAATCAATGCTACCTTATCTCTTTTATATATATATATATATATATATATATATATATATATATATATATATAAAAGCAAGTTTCTCAGTTCATTGGCTTCGGCACTCAACGGAGAAATGATGCAACGATGAAATGATGGTTTCTTGTACATAATAAGTAAAAATAAAATCCTTAAAAAAATGCATAGTGTAGATTAGATTAAGTAGTTTCGTGTTTCATGCTGCCCTTTATTTTTTTTCACTGTCTTCTGATGCGTAATTGGATACACGAGATAAGTGTACGCATGGTGTGAATGAACTCTGAAGGTATTCTTGTCATTATACTTTTTCCTACTTTCTTATAAATCTTCTTTCATAACAATTTTCTGTCAGCAGTGGCTGGCGGAAAAGGGAGAGCCTTGTCTCTTCTGTACTTTCCTACTATTACTATTCCTGAGTGAAAGCTTTACACGTCTATAAGCGTATGCAGGGTATCAGTTTTCAGTATTCTCTATTTTCATTTGCTTTTTTCTCAACTTCTTTCTTGGACCAGCCTAGAGTGTATCTCTGTATCTCTGTCTGTCCCTCCCTCCTCCTTCCCCCTCACATCGCTTCTAGTTTAGTAGTGAAGCAAATTGTTTTACTTAACAATCTGTTACTTTCATAAGTTCTCCGAAGAACCCCACCCCAGGTATTAGAAAGTTATTCAACTTATCTTTTAAAACGTTAATCAAATTTTGGTATTTAGCTAACAAAACTTCTGTCCTACTACTAACATTTTTCAAATCGTTCCTTCCAACGTCAGAAGTTAAAATCAGATTTTCAATATCTAACTTTAAATTCTTTGCCTTTTGTTCTATTCTATCTATTTTAGTGCCTGCTACCCATATTATCTCTCGTTTTACTCTATTTCTTAAGCAAAATTCACTATCCATATGCCTAACAATGGATGAGCACATCAAAACCGTTTCATTTTCGTTATCTATAGGTTCTAATACAATAAATGGATTTTGACAATTCAGCTGAAAACGCGACGACGCCTTAGGCTTAGCACCGTTTCTAACCAAAGTAAAATTATCATCGGTTGAGTTCTGTGGCAACGGAACGTTAGCGCGCAAGGGGGTCCAAGTAGGATTGATTAGCATACTACTAGATTACATTTACTAGATTACGTGAACATGCTGAAGTGTTACAGTTACGAACGTACAGTTTATGAAATATGTTACATAGCCCAAACACAAAGTAAATGTTTATTTACTTTTTACATTGAAAAACTTATTTTTCAAAGTTTAAAATGTTAAAATATCTTAGCTGCAAAGGGGCCCCTCGACCCCCCTCTGTCAATTTAAGAGGGGGGCCCGGCCCCTTTCCCCGTTCTGCCGCCTATGGTTGAGTTATTTCTATTCGATTGTAGTTCACCGGTAGTTTTAGCTACCTTCGCGTCATTTTATTTTATGTTATCCTGAACCAGTTTAATGCGACCGTTCAATTTATTCACGGAATTCTAAGAACTATTAAATTCAGTTCCTTTTAAATTGTCCTCAACACTTGAAACCAATCTGCTAAGTAGCGTACGAATTTTTTGCAAATACAATTTTTTTTTTAATTACATTATCTTCAAATTTAAAACAATTTTCAACTTTTAAAAAAATTTATTTCCTTAACTCCTGAATTTTTTCATCAATATCTAATTTTGTTACAAAATTTACAAATACTATTTCCGTTTATATGCCATCTACATTTATATCACGAGTAAAGTCGAACGCGCATTTTGCGTACGAGTACTTGGTAAACAACATTTTTGCAGTAAATTATAAAATAAATATTAATCACAATATTTTACAACTTCAAAATATTAAATACCATTGTGGATAGAAAAGATTTTGCGTGCAAATACACAAAATCTCAATAAAGAACCAAATATTTTTCAAAATATGTAAAATCAAGCAAGAGCTCCGAATGGCACGACTTTACAGCAGGGCTACAATGGCTGAATGACTGCGTTTGACAAATTTCCTAAACCTCCTGGTCCGGACAAATTCTCGCCTTGAGTACAGTACTTAAAGAAGTGGAAGAGGACATTGCTGGCTGTGCACCCGTTGCCATTGGTACCTCCTCGGTATGGGCCGCAAGGCCTTTTGAGGTAATTCTTTTCCTTGTAACTCTCTCTCTCTCTCTCTCTCATGAGAATACTGAGGCGTATGTCTGCCTGTGCAGGGAAGTGAAGGCGAAGGTTAGGCTAGCCAAACGTAACGAAGAACTCCGGGTGGCAAGCCTTTGCAAGGGAAACCCGCAGGAGTTCTTCAGTTATGTTAATAATAGAAAGGCCACTAGAAGCATGATAGGCCCGTTAAAGGACCCCACCGGCGCGCTGCGGACCTCCGACGTGGACATCGCTAATGTGCTTAATGAGTACTTTGCAGGAGTGTTCACCAGGGAGGACACCCGCGTCATCCCCGAGCCAGGTGTCAGGCGCGAAGGTGCTGGCCTGGATAGTGTTCGGTGTACCGCGACAGTCGTTGCCGATAGAATAGACAAACTGACTGAGCGCGTTTAAGGCTCCTGGGCTAGACCAGTTCCTCCCCAGAGTGTTGCGGGAGGTGCGCGACCAGGTGTCTCCCCACCTGGCTACAGTCTTCAACGTTGGAGACGGGCCAGGTGCCTGGTAACTGGAGGGAAGCCAACGTGACCCCTATCTTTAAGAAAGGGGATCACGAAAGTCCAGGGAACTATCGTCCCATTAGTCTCACTTTGGTCGTAGGTAAATTATTAGAGGGGATAACAGTGGATAGGATCGTTGACCATTTGGATTCCTACAAGCTGCTTGGGGACTCCCAACATGGGTTTAGGCGGCATAGGTTGTCTCACCAAATTGCTCAAGTTTTTCCACACCATGTGGAGTGAATACGATAAGAGTAGGGCAATTGATATACTTTATATCGACTTTGAGAAAGCCTTTGATAAAGTACCTCACCGCCGGCTAATGGCCAAAGTCCGCGCGCTGGGTATCGGTGGGGAAGTAGGTATGTGGATTGGAAACTGGTTGAAGAATAATTGGCAGAGGGTTGTAATTAAGGGAGCTAGCTCGGATTGGGCCTCGGTAACTAACGGGGTTCCTCAGGGTCCCGTTTTGGGGCCACTGTTGTTTATCATTTACATAAATGATATCGACGCTGGCATCGTCAGTAGGATCGCCAAATTCGCTGATGACACCAAGTTTGGGGCCACTGTTGGGACGCCCGAAGCGATCGAGCAACTGCGTGCAGACCTATGTAGGATAGGAGAATGGTCCGAAAAATGGCAAATGCCGTTTAACTTGGGTAAATGCAAAGTGATGCACAGTGGCTACACCAATCCCAAGTCGGCCTACTCCATGTTGGGGAGTAATATCGAGGCCACTGTTTTAGAAAAGTACTTGGGTGTGCTAATTAGCAGCGACCTTAAGTTTACCAAACAGTGCGTAGAGGTGAAAAAGAAAGCCCAGAAGCTGTCGGGTTATATCAGGAGGCAATTTCGATTTCGGAACAAGGAGATTATGCTCTCTCTCTACAATTCTCTGGTTCGGCTGCACCTGGAGTATGCTGTGCAGTTCTGGTCGCCCACCCTCAGGAAAGATATTGAGAGGCTGGAGCGAGTCCAAGCGAGGGCCACAAAGTTAATCCCTTCCGTTAGGCTTATGGGCTACAATGAACGCTTACGCCCTGAATTTGTTTTCGCTGGAAACTCGGAGGCTGCGCGATCAACTCATCGAGGTTTTCAAGCTCTTACACGGGTTCAACGATGTCGATTTTAGAAGCATGTTTAGTTTAAAATAATAAATAATGTTTCCCAACCGGGGGCCATATGGCTCCCTGGGGGCCATGGCACATTTGAAGGGGGCCACAGGAAAATGTTATTTTGTAAAATAGAGTTAAATCTGCATATTACCTACTGAAAATAATGCTTATGGGGGCCACGGGAAAAAATAAGGTTCCTAAGGGGGGCCATAAGCCAAAACCGGTTGGGAACCACTGGTTTAAATGATAGCTCAACTCGCAACAATGGTTGGAAGTTGGATTTGAAACGGTTTAGGACTAGTGTGTGTGGGAATTACTTTACCTATAAGATCTGTGACACGTGGAACAGGCTACCTTCAGAAGTTGTGAACAGTTCCTCTGTGGATCAGTTCAAGAAAAGGTTAGACCGAATCTTGCACGCTATTTGAGGGTGTAGAAATTTTTCCCTGGCACCCGTTGTCATTGGTACTTCCTCGGTATGAGCCGCAAGGCCTTTTGAGGTACTTCTTTTCCTTGTAACTCTCTCTCTCTCTCTCTCTCCTCTCTCTCTCTCTCTCTCTCTCTCTCTCTCTCTCAAAGGAAACCCTATAAAGTCAAAAGCCACGAAACGAGATACACTGAAAGGACAGCGATCGTATTAAAATTTCTCCATCAGAAATTTGAGATTTTTAATTTCCTGTTCACAAACCGTGATTTACTAACTAAAACGAAATTTGCAATAAATCTCAAATTTCTTAAAACTTTCTTAAAATAAGATAACTTTCAGCTATAAACAAATTTCTTTTGAAGTTATATATATATATATATATATATATATGTGTGTGTGTGTGTGTGTGTGTGTGTGTGTGTGTGTGTGTGTGTGAAAAGGTTTGTGCACTTATTACAAATAAAATTCAATTTTAGTAAAAAAAAAAAGGGCTAAAAAATTAAAAATTTTGAAAACTGCCTCGTAACAGTGAAATTCAGGCCATTTGAAAAATCAGTCTCAGAGAAGAACAGAAATCTTAGAGATAGCTTTTGCGTCGAGAAAGTGCACATTCGAACATACGCACATACTGTGTCCACACACACACGCACACACACACACACATATATACAGTATATATATATATATATATATATATATATATATATATATATATATATATATATATATATAGTGTCTATCCACCACGCATGGATACAAACATCCATACAACTAGTAATGAAAACCTGCACACACACACACACACACACACACACACACACACACACACACACACATTAAAACTGTTAATTTTATTTCGGTTTGAGATTTGTAATTAGACCATTTATGAATATTTATGATGCTTTTAGATGCTGGGTGTCCCACAAAGGTATTTTATGCGTCCAGGTAGTGGGCAACCCATTAAACAAGTCCTACAGATGGGAATATATATATATATATATATATATATATATATATATATATATATATATATATATATATATTATCCACATTAAATATATATAAATGTCAAATTGAAAGCTAAAGGATAAAGGAAGATCATTTAGGGTACTGAGTTTGGTTATATTTATGGGGTGATAATTTCGATTAAGTAATATCTTCTAATTGGGGGGGACACACTTCGGGTTATTTTTTCTCTATTTTTTTTATTTTTTTTATTTATTTCGCTTTTCTTTTTATACTTCCTTTTTCTTGCAGGGTGGGGTAGGGGAAAGGTTTTTTTATCGATGGCTAAAAGGACATTTTTTTTTTTTTTAAACTAAACCATCTAGAATTCACGATAGCAGCCCTCTTCTTTTAAATTCCAATTTTGACTGGTTAAAATGAAGACAAGAAGGACTCTGATTGGTCAGTCGATATATATATATATATATATTATATTATTATTATATGTTATATTTTATATATATATATATATATATATATATATATGTGTGTGTGTGTGTGTGTGTGTGTGTGTGTTTTATACTTAAATCATAATTCCCTTTTAAGCTTATAATTGCAGTAAAGAATTTTTTCTCCCAAAATGTATTATGTTTCTTGTAATATATATATATATATATATATAATTATGCGGGTTGCTTCTACAGAGCTTCAATTTAATATTTAGTAGAAATCCAATGACAAGGAGAAATGTAAATGCCATGAAAAGTCTTCTTTATTGCGCAACGTTTCGAGCAATACGCTCATCTTCAGGCTGTTTAATAACAATGTGAAATTAAACAGCCTGAAGATGAGCGTATTGCTCGAAACGTTGCGCAATAAAGAAGACTTTTCATGGCATTTACATTTCTCCTTGTCATTGGATTTCTACTAAATATTATATATATATATATATGGTGTTGGTTTACGTCGTCGTCGTCGGCCTAGGCAAGCTACGGCTTGGGACCGTAGCGCATCTATCCGGTATAGGTTAACCTGGATGATGTAGCCATAAGCACTGCCGCTAGTTAAGTGCCAACCAGTGATTATCTCACTAGCCGTATTGAGTCCGTTAGGCGAAACTGCGACAGTACCAAAGGTGGAAAATATAACCTTTGGTTTTCTATTATTTATTTGTAAAATGGACATGGTATTAGATTAAAATAAATATTTGAATATAAATAATTAACTGACAATTGTGATATATAATTAATTATGTTTACATACAATAAAATAATATAGTATACATAAAATTAGTATTAATGTGGTTCACAATTGAATTATAATGGGGTAACTAATTTAAAATGAATTTATACTATTCCGAAATTCAAGACGGTAAAATTAACATTTATCTTTAAACTAAAATAAGAGTATTCACTACACACTCCCCCACCAGAGAGGAAGTTCAAAGAGTTCCGAACGACACAGATTTCCGCTGAACCTTTTTGGTAGCTACATGTACCTCGCTTAAGGTTGATTCCAAAAACGCAGGCTTAAGACGATCGATAGAAACCTTGTCGACCTTGGAACCGCGCTGGATGAGGAATGATTTGCGCGTACGTCGGAGAACTTCATAGGGCCCGTCATATGGACATTGGAGAGGCCGTTTTGGGAGAGGTACACGAACGAAAACGTGGGTGCAAGACTGGAGTGCTGGGAAACAAAGATGTTCTGTTGGCTAGTCAATCGAGGGGAACAGGCTGAAGGGACTGCATGTGAGAGGAAAGTGTTTGAGCGAATTCCGTAGGATCGCATGACTTATCCCCTGCAGTGAAGAAGCCACCTGGTAGCCGCAGTGTTGTTCCATAGACTAGTTCAGCCGCTGTAGTCTTCAGATCGCTCTTAAATGCAGAGCGAATACCAAGCAACACGAGTGGAAGCTTATCCATCCAATGGGAGTCTTCGTGACACATAAGGGATGACTTCAGCTGGCGATGGAAGCGTTCGACGAGGCCGTTAGCTTGCGGATGATACGCACAGGTATGCGCATGTACTGTACCCAACAAGCTGGTAAACTTCTTCCAAAGCGAAGACTCAAATTGGCGACCTTGGTCAGTGATGACTTTTGTCGGCAATCCAAATCTTGATACCCATCCATGAAGAAAGGCTCTTGCAACAGTGTCCGCTTGGATATCAGGAAGTGGGATGGCTTCAGGCCATCTGGAAAAGCGGTCGAGACAGGTGAGCAGATAACGTTGGCCTTGGATCACTGGAAGAGGGCCAACAATGTCTACATGAATTACCTCAAATCGCTGGGATGGGGGCGGAAATGCGTCAAAGGGGGACCTGGTGTGCCTTTGGACTTTGGCACGCTGGCAGGCAAGGCACGTTTTGGTCCAATGTTTGACATCCTTCCGCATCGAGGGCCAAACAAAGCGAGAGGTAACCAGGTGTTGCGAAGCACGGATACCAGGATGGGAGGGCTTATGAAGATCCGTGAAGACTGCTTGTCTGTGGCATGGAGGGACATAAGGGCGAATAGCAGCTGTTGATACGTCACAATAGAGGGGCACAGACAATCCTGGCATACTCATTTTCTTGAGGGAAAGTGAGTGAGTGGAGTCTTCTCTGAGCAGGTCTTGTAGTTCCGTATCCTTATCTTGATCCTGTGCAATAGCATTCCACAGTGTAGAGCTGAAGGTAACAGAAGTAATCTCTATTCTTGAAAGTGCATCCGCTGGAGTGTTCAAGACACCTTTGATGTGGCGGATATCTGTGGTAAATTGCGAGATATAATCGAGTTGCCTGATGACTCTGGGAGAGTGGTTACAGCTGTTTTTATTGAAGACAGTGACCAAAGGTTTGTGGTCGGTAAAAACACAAAACTCTCGGCCTTCAAGGAAATGTTGAAAATGCTTCACGTTTAAGTAAATAGCAAGAAGTTCACGTCCGAAAGCACTATAACGCGTTTGGGCTGGCTGCAGCTTTTTCGAGTAAAACGCGATGGGTGCTTGTTGACCGTTAATGGTTTGTTCCAACACACCACCGATCGCAACATCTGAGGCATCGACCGTCAGAGTTAGGGGGGCATCACTGATAGGAAATGACAGAGACAATGCACTATTGATAGCATTTTTGGCATTGTCGAACGCCTGTAAACTATCGCTACACCATAACAATTTCGTTACCTTGCGTTTGTGTGTGATCATAGCGTGTAGAGGAGCAAGAACACTGGCACAGTTTTTTAATGAACTTGTGGTAATAATTTACCAAACCTAGAAACCGCCGTAACTCACGCTGATTACTTGGCATAGGGTAATTTTTTATCACTTCACACTTGTCCTGAAGGGGGGTAATTCCGTGCTGCGAAATCGTGTGACCAAGAAATTCCAAGGTTGGCTGTGCAAACACACACTTAGATGCATTAATAGTAACACCGTATTGTTCTAAGCGTTGAAAGAGGAGTGAAAGATGTTCCTTATGTTCCTCTTCCGTTGAGCTGGCCACAAGCAAATCATCGATGTAGGCATAAACAAAGTCTAAGCCTCTGGTGACCTCATCTATAAACCTCTGAAAGGTTTGCGCAGCATTCCGTAGCCCGAACGGCATCTTCAAAAATTCGAATAACCCAAATGGTGTACAAACTGCAGTCTTGGGAATATCCGAAGGCTCTACGGGAATGTGGTGGAAAGCCTTAACGAGATCTATTTTACTGAAGATAGATTTGCCGTGGAGAAGAGAAGTAAAGTCTTGGACATTTGGTACCGGATATCGGTCCGGGAAGGTTGTCGAATTCAAAAACCGGTAATCCCCACATGGTCTCCAGTCTCCTGACTTCTTCTGGACCAGGTGTAGGGGAGAGGACCAACTGCTTTTGGAAGGTCTTATTATCCCAAGATCTATCATAAGCTGGAATTCCGATTTGGCAGCTTTCAGTTTGTCCGGGGCAAGACGTCTGGGTTTTGCAACACAGGGGGACCTTTTGTTGTAATGTGATGGGTAATGGTGTGCTTAATGGTATCACCCATCTGCATCGGTTGAAGAATACCTGGATATCGTTGGAAAAGGCACTGTACATGGAATTAGGGGGAACGAGGGAAAGTGCAGAGTTCGAGGCGTCCGGAAGGGCAACCTGTTTGGCAAGAACAGAAAGCAGTGTGGCCTGGTCGCATAAGCGTCGCTTGTTAAGATCCACCAGGAGTTTGAAATGCTGGAGGAAGTCAGCGCCGATTATGGGATGCCGCACTTGAGCACAGATGAAAATCCACTTGAAGGATCGGTGAAGGCCCAAGTTTAGTTCACGCGACTGAGTACCGTACGTGGGTATGCGTGAACCGTTAGCAGCGTATAGAGGCGGAGATTCCGAGTGCGTATGACCAGATTTTTGAGGGAATACACTGACTGACGCTCCGGTATCGACCAAGAAATTGACACCAGAGTTCCTGTCCTTTATGAATAACAGGTTGGCAGTGCGAGTACTAGACGCCATTAGGACTCGCTGCTGGGGTTTTCCGACGAAAAATTGCAAGGGGAGATGCACTTCCTAGCCTTCTTTCCAAATTTCGAGTGGTAGAAGCAGATCTTCCCGGAACTCGAACGATGCCTCTTCTTCGTAAATCTTGACCGAGAATGGCTTCTTTGCCGTTGATTTTGTAGCAGAGAACAAACGTGGTTGAGTCGTTGACTTAACTCTTTCACTTTCAACTCCAGTTCCGATTGTGTGTTCACGTTGTTGACCGGAGCTGTGTCAATCTCCACTACCTTGTCGGCAGTTTCTGCTAGTTTATCAACTGGAGTAGCAGGATCCATAGTGGCCAAGACACGCTGAGCTGATGGAGGAAGTTTCTGCAAGAACAACTGTCTAAAGATGTCCTTATCGAAGGTTTGTGCGCGTTCGCCTAGAGCGCACTGCATAGCCCTCAGCATTTGAGTGGGCTTACGGTCTCCAAGTTCTTCTTTTGAGATTAACTGATGTAGTTTCTCACGCTCGGAGACAGTGGTGCGGCACAGGATGGCAGACTTCAGATCGTTGTATGGGTCCTCACTCGTGGAAGTAGATACGATGACGTCACGGACTTCAGAGATGATGCTCGCTGGAGAGAGGACAAAACATGATCGTATTTCGTCCTGCTAGCGGTGATCCTTCCCAAGTTGAATTGTGATTCCACTTGGTGGAACCAAATAAATGGATCACCCGGCCAGAAGACGGGGAGCTTTACGCTCAAGTGGGAGATGGCACCAGCGTCGTCAGGCATCTTCTCCTATGCTTGCTGACGTACAAGCAAGACGACAAGTTCCCAACGAAGGAGTGGAGGTTGAGACGAGCGCAGGCACAGAGCGCACGGGCAGGGGTGAGGGGCAGAGGGCACGAGCGACATTACAGTCTGGTCCTAGTCGCTCGGGTGAAGGGGGTGATGGGCACGAACGACGTTACAGTCTGGTCCTAGTCGTTCGGGTGAAGGGGGTGATGGGCACGAACGACATTACAGTCTAGTCCTAGTCGTTCGGGTAGAAGGGGTAATCCAGCTCCGGGGTCACCAATTGTTGGTTTACGTCGTCGTCGTCGGCCTAGGCAAGCTACGGCTTGGGACCGTAGCGCATCTATCCGTATAGGTTAACCTGGATGATGTAGCCATAAGCACTGCCGCTAGTTAAGTGCCAACCAGTGATTATCTCACTAGCCGTATTGAGTCCGTTAGGCGAAACTGCGACAGTACCAAAGGTGGAAAATATAACCTTTGGTTTTCTATTATTTATTTGTAAAATGGACATGGTATTAGATTAAAATAAATATTTGAATATAAATAATTAACTGACAATTGTGATATATAATTAATTATGTTTACATACAATAAAATAATATAGTATACATAAAATTAGTATTATGTGGTTCACACATTGAATTATAATGGGGTAACTAATTTAAATGAATTTATACTATTCCGAAATTCAAGACGGTAAAATTAACATTTATCTTTAAACTAAAATAAGAGTATTCACTACAATGGGATGAATTTCACAATTAAACACATTAAACACGTGAAATGAATGAATGATGCAAACCCACAAGGAAAAAGAAAAATGATTCCAAGGCCTTTCGTATATTCAGACCATTCCCTGACGAGGTGTAGCTCTAAATACACGAAAGGCCTTGGAATCGTTTTTCTTTTTCCTTGTGGGTTTGCATCACATATACAGGGCGTCCCAAAAAAATGTATACACACTTTAAATAATTATAAAGGCAGTGTTTATTAAAATACATTTCATTTTCAAAATGTAATAGAATCTACAGACATTATTTAATTGTTTTGTCAACGCCTGTTTTCAAACTGACGTCCGTTCTGGTCCAGGCACTGCTGATAACGCGAAGCAATGGAATCGCAAACATCAAGAAACATTTCGTTTGGTATTTGTGTGCATTCTCGTTCAATGGCTGCTCTCAATTCAGCGACTGTTGCAGGTTTTATAGCGTAGACTTTGTCTTTTAAGTATCCCCATAAAAAAAAGTCTAGTGGTGTGAGGTCTGGTGAAAGCGGAGGGTATTCTACGAAACCCTTCGTCCAATCCACATCCACATCGTGCCAAGTACCACTCGCAATACTCCACTCTTCGGTCCGGATCATCTTCATTAATAGCATGGACTAATCTTGGAATGTAACTTTTCCATTGACAGCGCTTCAAAATGCGTTGGACAGACGATTCTGAAATTCCTACCTCACGACTCGCTTGCCGCACAGATTTTCTTGGACTTTGGTGATACGTTTCCAGTACTCTTTCTTGCTTTGTGGGGCTTGTCGATGTCCGTGGTCTTCCGGAACGCTTCTTGTGGACATTCTGAACAGTTCCATCGGCTTCAAACTTATCTCTAATTCGAGTGATGGTAAGTCGCGTTGGTGGATCTGTTTGAAACTCCCTCCTAAACTGTCTTTGCACTTCAACTGCGTTTTCACACTTCCAGTAGCATTTTAAAATGAATTTCCTTTGTTCAAAGCTTAGTCTGACTGCCATTATTAATTCTAATGGGTTTAACTTGGAAAGAAAGAAACATCAATTGAGCTATCAGCTGTTAAAGTGTGTATACATTTTTTGGGGACGCCCTGTATATATATAGACAGCAACGGAACCAAATTGGATATTGTATTTTGTGTGTAATAATTTCAATCCACTTTATGACGTTTCTGAACGTAATTAGTCTTTAATTTATCTAAACTTGAAGTATTTGTAAAGATTTGTATTTATTACTTCCATTTTAAAGTATTTAATTGCAATTTCAAATAAATTTCAAATATTTTCATTGATTTTAAGAAATTATTGACCTTACAATTTATTGATGTATTTCCTTTTCTTTCCAAATTATCACACACACACACACACACACACACACACACACGATTGGGACGTACGTGTATTCCGAACAAAGCATCATCGTACATCTGGCATATATATATGTGTGTGTGTGTGTGTGTGTGTGTGTGTGTGTGTGTGTGTGTATATATATATATTTTTTTTTTAAAAGACCGTTGAATTTTACTGTCCTTTTGTTTTTGTTTTTGTTTTCTTTTTTATACGAAATTTTTCGTTCACGAAAAGTGAGAAAAGGTACGAGTATCTTTACTATAGAACCACGCTTCTCAAACTAGGGGTCGCGTAAATATTATTGGGGGTCGCAGAAACATTTGAAAATATTATTTTTTTCATAAATATACAGTGTTGTACCTATTGCTTTTATGACACAGAGTGAAGGGTCGCGAAAAAATTTGTCTGATCCAAAGTGGTCGCAAGTGAAAAAAGTTTGAGAAGCCCTGCTATAGAAAACCATTTCAGATTTAGTTCACGAAAGACCATTGAGATTATTTTAAGTGTAATTATTTCTCTATCTTATGCGGGGAATACCAACGATAGGACGAAGGTGTATACTAATTAATTGATTGCTCGGAGCGACAGTGAGTGTGTACTTTTATTTGAAAATAATATCGAAAGGGAGAAAATTACGAGTATAATTTGCTTTAAGCTGTAAGCGGTAAAGTTCCGTATATGGTATGAAAATTTTGAACCGTTTCGTCTTCCATTATGTGTCGAAATAGGTTCAGGAAATGTTCCTCTCTCGGAATTAGGTTCCAAATTGGGGACTGCATAGACGCTAACCGGAAACTTACTAACTCTCTTTTTTGACTCTACACCAAAGGGGAAACCTATACGCTCAGTGTAAGGCAGCAGTGTTCGGGGAACAGGGGTAAATTACCCAAATGGGGTAAATTTAAAACTTTTGGGGGTAATGCGTGCGGTATGAGAGACACTTTGTGCTGATATTTTTTTCGTATATTTTTATTTTATTTTGTTACATAAATGTGGCGTTATTCTAAATTTTAGAATATTACGAATTTACGTCCTGATTACGTCCTCAAATATATTTTGGGGTAATACCCAAAAAAGTTCGCCGACCACTGGTGTAAGGAATCCTTTATTATTTGGGACATTTTAAAGTTAGAACATTCCGTGCATTTAAGCACTTCGATTCGAATGATTTACAAAATGTTCTACTGACTGTGTATATAAATTGCGTAATACAGTCTATATTACGCGTAGTTTATCGAACGGAAGCGTAAACAATATTCGTTTCTATAACTACAGTCTTGGAAAATAGCCTCAGCGTCTACGCAATACGCAAATGCCGCTGGGAAGACCCGAACTGCATGTTTTTGCAAAACAACGCATTGCAATAAGGCAAAACGGTTGCAAAACGTTGCAATAAGGCCGTTTCCTGAACTTCATGCGTGTTAAGTGCCGAAATAATTTTCTGTAATTAAATGCTAAAACATCGTGATACCAACTCGTCCGAGCACTTAATCATATAAGGAACTTTGTGTAACCGCAACTCAGTTATTATTCCGTTAATTTAAGTTAATTGATGTTAATTAAGTGGATCACTGAGGATTCTATAGTTTATTGTTTAAATAATTTCCTCACTCGGGTAATTTTTATTTCTAAAATTAGGTTAAGCCCCATTTTCTTCTTAATAAAAATAACTTTGGTTATATATATATATTATTGTCATGCTGCGATGTAATGACTGGAACCCTTAATCATAGGCATTACGCATTACTAAACTAACCGAACTTAATTTTTGCGAAGTGATAATCTCTTAATCGTATTACACGAAATGGCTGAAATTTTAGGCATTACGTGAAATGAATGTTTTCATAGATTAATTACAAACACACACACACATTTTATATATATATATATATATATATATATATATATATATATATGGGCTGAATTTCACAATTAAACACGTGAAATGAATGAATGCTGCAAACTCACAAGGAAGAAGAAAAACGATTCCAAGGCCTTTCTTGTATTCAGAGCTATACCTCGTCAGGGAATGATTCCCTGACGAGGTGTAGCTCTGAATACACGAAAGACCTTGGAATCGTTTTTCTTTTTCCTTGTGGATTGCAGCATATATATATACAGGGTGGGCCGTAAGTTTCCATACATAGGAAAAATAAACATTTTTTTATGGACAACCATTTTTATTTATATAATATGCTCTACATGGTTGCCATTGTTTTGAAAACACATTTCAATACGTGTTCCCCACTGTTGATGAACACGCATTAGCACAGTTGACGTTATGCTTGTAATGGCGTTGGTGATACGTTCCTTTAGATGATTTATGTCTCGTATCTTTTCCTGATACACCATGGCCTTCAAGTGCCCCCAAAGATAGAAATCAAGGGGGGTGAGATCTGGGGATCTGGGAGGCCACTCCACAGGACCACGCCGACCAATCCAAGCATCCGGAAACTGCTGCTGATCCAAATACCGACGCACGTGAAGACCATAATGAGGTGGAGCTCCATCTTGCTGGAAGTAAACTGGGAAGTTACCTTCCTCGTTTAGCAGGGATGGGAAAATCTCTTCTTGCAACATGTTAAGATACCTTTCGGCATTAAGATTTCCACTGACAAAAATTGGTCCAATAATTCTGTCACCCCATATCCCGGCCCACACCATCACTTTACCGGCACCTTGCATCTTCGTCGGACTCAGCCAGTTAGGGTTAGCATTACTCCAATAACGTATGTTTTGCCGATTAACCTCTCCATTGACGTAAAAATTTGCTTCATCAGTAAACAAGATCTTACGTCAAACGCATATTCTTAGGGTATCTGAAACATAAAAACAAACGTTTAATTTTTCCTATGTATGGAAACTTACGGCCCACCCTGTATATATATATATATTATATATATAATATACACAATTATGAACAGAGTTAGGTAGACCAGCCATGAGTGGATCCTAGGGTCTTTGTTGGTCTGAAACATTGTAACACATATATATATTATATATTATATATATATATATATATATATATATATATATATATATATATATACAGGCCCAGATTTAGCTATAGGCGAACTAGGCGATCGCCTAGGGCCTCGCACCAAAGGGGGCCTCGCTCAAGCCGTTTTGCGCGTTCTGTTCAAGTGATATTAATGATTTAGAACTCTATGAAGAACTTAAAGTACTTTGCAGGTTTATACCTGAGAAAACAGATCTCGGAAATGCCCTTGTTTATATAGTGCAAAAACAACTAAGTGAGATTTATCCTAATGTTTATGTTGCACTTCGAATAGTATTAACCATCCCAGTTACTGTTGCTTCGGCTGAAAGAAGTTTCTCGCGTCTCAAACTTATTAAAACATATTTGCGTTCCACCATGTCTCAAGCGAGATTGCAATCGTTAGCTATGTTATCAATAGAAAACGATATAACAAATTCATTAGATTATTCTCAATTAATTGAAGAGTTTAGCTCGAAGAAAAGTAGAAAAGCATTGCTGTAATATTCAAGGAGCATCTGAACCAAATATTAAAGCATTAATATTTAGCCTGATAAGTCGATCGCTCACTATTATAAAAATGAAATGTCAACATCTCTTACACATCACATATGAAAAACGTTTGTATACTATGGAAAGTCATTACCTATAATATTATATAAATCTTAGAAATCATTGTCTTATATTTTCGATACAAATCTTGATTCATATTATAATTTATATTTATTTGTATTGTTTATTTATATTTCTTATACAATTTCCATGCGTGATTATTTTGGTTTGGTTTAATTTTTAAGTGCTGGCATAGTTCTGTCTATGCGGGATTCTAATATTGCTGGTATAGTACCGATAATTAAGTCCATATTTTCATATATATAGGCCTAGGGCCTCGCAATTTCTAGATCTGCCTAGGGCCTCGCAACTTCTAGATCCGGCCCTGTATATATATATATATATATATACACTTGATTCCCTAAATTTTAAATCATGGTGATTTCAACAGTTAATAAGAAGTTATCCTCATTCAGTTACATTCTCTCTCTCTCTCTCTCTCTCTCTCTCTCTCTCTCTCTCTCTCTCTCTCTCTCTGCGATGAGAGATGATGGGCCCCCACCGGGGAGAGATGATGATTAGCCGGTGGCGGACGTACCTTCAATTGAAGGGTGCGTCCAGATACAGGTGGGTGACCCTCCTTCCACATTGGAGGGGGCTCAGGCTCCTGCTGAAGTTGCCCCCTCGTTAGTGAGGGGCTCTTCAACTCGGGAAACGGGTCGTGCTAGGGGGACGTCAGAATAGGGAAGGCTCCCTTCGTGCAATGTTTTTTAATGCTAGGTCGATTAGGCACAAGTTTTGCGAGCTACGGGCGCTCTTAGCATCAGAATACTAGGATATCGTTGCTATCACCGAGTCCTGGATTCATACTGATCGTAGGAACTACGTTGGGGAGTTCGAAATTCCCGGGTATAGAATGTTTCGCAAAGAACGCACCCGTGGGGAGGGGGGAGGGGTACTAATGTACGTGAGGGACACGTTGAGTCCGGTTGACTGCCAGTTCCGGTCGGAACGGGAGCTGCTTGGCGTCGATCTGAATGTGGGAGGGACGACCTATATGTTAATCTTGGTGTACAGACCTCCGCATCTCCTCCTCGAGGAGGATACAGCCCTGTACACCAAACTCAGTAGCCTGCTAGGGGATAGGGTGTGTGTAGTTTTAGGAGACTTCACCTGTCGCGGCATAAAGTGGGAAGACAGGACTGCTGATGCTGAAGGGAGGAGGCTAGTTGACTTTGCTGATGAAAACTTCCTCACTCAGTGGGTCAATGAGCCTACACGAGGCGAAAGCGTTCTAGACTTAGTATTCACGACCGAAGACAACCTCGTCACTGGCCTCACCGTTGACGAATCGTTGGGCGGGAGTGATCACGGTCTGATTAGGTTCCGTGTGTGCGTCCCTCGGGTGAAGCACACCCGAGGGACGATCTGCGGCGGGCGGTGTTAGCCTCGGGGATAGCGTAGGTGAGATGGGGTTAGAGGTCGGCGGCGATGTTGAGGGAGTGTGGAGTGCATTCCTGGACGAGTTTATGGTGCTGCAGTCTGCTGCCATACCCTCAAAACCGGTCACTCCAGCTCCAACGCAGCCTAAGTGGTTCAGTCGTGACATCGCTTCGGCTATCCGAAATAGGAAAGTAGCGTATAGGAGGGCGAAGGTCAATCGTTCCCATGAGAACACTGAAGCGTATGTCCGCCTGTGTAGGGAAGTGAAGGCGAAGGTTAGGCTAGCGAAACGTAACGAAGAACTACGGGTGGCAAGCCTCTGCAAGTGGAACCCTAAGGAGTTCTTCAGTTATGTTAATAGTAGAAAGCCCATTAGAAGCGGCGTTCTGTGGACCTCCGACGCTGACATCGCTAATGTGCTTAATGAGTACTTTGCGGGAGTGTTCACCAGGGAGGACACACGCATCATCCCCGAGCCAGGCGTCAGGCACGAAGGTGCTGGCCTGGATAGTGTTCAATGTACCGCGACAGTCGTTGCCGATAGAATAGACAAACTGAGCGCGTTTAAGGCTCCTGGGCCAGACCAGTTTCTCCCCAGTGTGTTGCGAGAGGTGCGCGACCAGGTGTCTCCCCACCTGGCTACAGTCTTCAACAAATCGTTGGAGACGGGTCAGGTGCATGGTGACTGGAGGGAAGCCAACGTGACCCCTGTCTTTAAGAAAGGGGATCACGAAAGTCCAGTGAACTATCGTCCCATTAGTCTTACTTCAGTTGTAGGTAAATTATTAGAGGGGATAATAGCCGATAGGATCGTTGACCATTTGGATTCGTACAAGCTGCTTGGGGACTCCCAACATGGGTTTAGACAGCATAGGTCGTGTCTCACCAACTTGCTCGAGTTTTTCCACGTCATGTTGAGTGAGTATGATAAGAGTAGGGCAATTGATATACTTTATCTCGACTTTCAGAAAGCTTTTGATAAGGTACCTCACCGCCGGCTAATGGCGAAAGTGCGCGCGCTGGGTATCGGTGGGGAAATAGGTAGGTGGATTGAAAACTGGCTGAAGAATAGGCGGCAGAGGGTTATAATTAAAGGCGTTAGTTCGGGTTGGGCCTCGGTCACTAGTGGGGTTCCTCAGGGTTCCGTTTTGGGGTCACTGTTGTTTATCATTTACATAAATGATATCGACGGTGGCATCGTCAGTCGGATCGCCAAATTCGCTGATGACACCAAGCTTGGGGCCAATGTTGGGACGCCCGAAGCGATCGAGGAACTGCGTGCGGACCTAGGTAGGATAGGAGAGTGGTCCGAAAAATGACAAATGCCGTTTAACTTGGGTAAATGCAAAGTGATGCACATTGGCTACGCCAATCCCAAGTCGGACTACTCGATGTTGGGGAACAATATCGAGGCGATTGATTTGGAAAAGGACTTGGGTGTGCTAATCAGCAGCGACCTTAAGTTTACCAAACAGTGCGTAGAGGTGGAAAAGAAAGCCCAGAAGCTGTTGGGTTATATCAGGAGGCAATTTCAGTTTCGGAACAAGGAGATTGTGCTCTCTCTGTACAATTCGCTGGTTCGGCCGCACCTGGAGTATGCAGTGCAGTTCTGGTCGCCAACCTTCAGGAAAGATATTGAGAGGCTGGAGCGAGTGCAGGCGAGGGCCACAAAGTTAATCCCTTCCGTTAGGCATATGGGCTACAATCGACGGTTACGCGCCCTGAACTTGTTTTCGCTGGAAACTCGGACGCTGCGCGGTCAACTGATCAAGGTTTTCAAGCTCTTACGCGGTTTCAACGATGTCGATTTTGGAAGCATGTTTAGTTTAAATGATAACCGAACTCGCAACAATGGTTGGAAGTTGGATTTGAAACGGTTTAGGACCAGTGTGTGTGGGACTTACTTTACGTATAAGATCTGTGACACTTGGAATAGGTTACCTTCAGAAGTTGTGAACAGTTCCTCTGTGGATCATTTCAAGAAAAGGTTAGACCAAATCTTCCACACTATTTGAAGGTGTAGAAAATTTTCCTTGGCACTGTTGCCATTGGTACCTCCTCGGTATGAGCCGCAAGAGCTTTTGAGGTACTTCTTTTCCTTGTAACTCCTTGTAAGTCTCTCTCTCTCTCTCTCTCTCTCTCTCTCTCTCTCTCTCTCTCTCTATATATATATATATATATATATATATATAGTGTTCCTGAGGATGTCATTAGACGAAAGCGCTTGAGCACCATTTTGTGTTTCCTTTCCTTCGTGGTTTTATTCATCATAAATATTTTTCACGTGTTACTTTCGTGAAATAATTTTCATATATATATATATACAGGGCGTCCCAAAAAAATGTATACACACTTTAAATACTTATAAAGGCAGTGTTTATTAAAATACATTTCATTTTCAAAATGTAATAGAATCTACAGACATTATTTAATTGTTTTGTCAACGCCTGTTTTCAAACTGACGTCCGTTCTGGTCCAGGCACTGCTGATAACGCGAAGCAATGGAATCGCAAACATCAAGAAACATTTCGTTTGGTATTTGTGTGCATTCTCGTTCAATGGCTGCTCTCAATTCAGCGACTGTTGCAGGTTTTATAGCGTAGACTTTGTCTTTTAAGTATCCCCATAAAAAAAAGTCAAGTGGTGTAAGGTCTGGTGAACGCGGAGGGTATTCTACGAAACCCCTTCGTCCAATCCACATCCACATCGTGCCAAGTACCACTCGCAATACTCCACTCTTCGGTCCGGATCATCTTCATTAATAGCATGGACTAATCTTGGAATGTAACTTTTCCATTGACAGCGCTTCAAAATGCGTTGGACAGACGATTCTGAAATTCCTACCTCACGACTCGCTTGCCGCACAGATTTTCTTGGACTTTGGTGATACGTTTCCAGTACTCTTTCTTGCTTTGTGGGGCTTGTCGATGTCCGTGGTCTTCCGGAACGCTTCTTGTGGACATTCTGAACAGTTCCATCGGCTTCAAACTTATCTCTAATTCGAGTGATGGTAAGTCGCGTTGGTGGATCTGTTTGGAGCTCCCTCCTAAACTGTCTTTGCACTTCAACTGCGTTTTCACACTTCCAGTAGCATTTTAGAATGAATTTCCCTTTGTTCAAAGCTTAGTCTGACTGCCATTATTAATTCTAATGGGTTTAACTTGGAAAGAAAAAACATCAATTGAGCTATCAGCTGTTAAAGTGTGTATACATTTTTTTGGGACGCCCTGTATATACACGTTATATATATATATATATATATTTATATATATATATATATATATATATATACATATATTATAAATGCAAACACGCAGTATAATTAACGTAAAGAACGACGCTTTGTATAGGAGAATATTCCGCGCAAGATGATAGCGAAAGAACGAAACAAATGAAAAAATGAGGTAACCACCCGGGAATCGAACCCGGGATCTTCCGATTGCCGGTCAGATATGATAACCATTACACCACGGGCCTCACTCAATCAAATGCCGTAATCCCTCTACATGCGCGCAGAAACCAATGCCCCAAAGGGGCACCTCCCGCATACCGTAACATTATATACATTATAACTGCAAACACGCAGTATAATTAACGTAAAGAACGACGCTTTGTATAGGAGAATATTCCGCGCAATATGAGAGCGAAAGAACGTTTCGTTCTTTCGCTCTCATCTTGCGCGCAATATTCTCCTATACAAAGCGTCGTTCTTTACGTTAATTATACTGCGTGTTTGCAGTTATAATCTATACTATAATAAGAGAGCTGTCCGTCTGTCCGTCCGTCTGTCCGTCACACTTTCAGAAATTGTGAGAAAAAATTCAGAAATTGTAAAAAAAAATTCAGAAATTGTATTACGGGCGGCAATGTGAAGCTCAAGATTTTCATGACTGTGTTCTTTTCTGTAGTTTAGCAATGGGGGAATGGTGGGGGTGGGGGTAATCGGGGATGGGTGGGGTAATGGGGAGGGGTGGGGGTAATGGGGGAGGGGGTTAGCCCCCAAGTTGTATGAATGGGGGGTGAGGAGGTTTTGGGAGATACCAGATTCAGAAATGTTGACACAATGTGAAGCTCAAAATTTTCACGGCTGGGTTCTTTTTTTGTAGTTTAGCCTGTCTAACCGTCAGCGAAGCGGCGGGAACTGTACTAGTGTATATAATGTTACGGCATGCGGAAGGTGCCCCTTTGGGGCATTGGTTTCTGCGCGCATGTAGAGGGATTACGGCATTTGATTGAGTGAGGCCCGTGGTGTAATGGTTATCATATCTGACCGGCAATCGGAAGATCCCGGGTTCGATTCCCGGGTGGTTACCTCATTTTTTCATTTGTTTCGTTCTTTCGCTC